>KZ987753.1:0-30646 GCA_003614145.1 Piptocephalis cylindrospora
TCATCCAGCGATGATAGATAACTATCTTCCCATACAGTACAATATACATCCCCATTCATTCTTCCGCCAATCCTACAGAGTCTACCAATATCATAGACAGAAATACAACCCCAAATCAGCACATTACCTCCTTCAAGCTTAAGTGTAGGCACCCTATTCCCACCATGGAAGGCCTCTCCAGGTCTCCTGCTTCTCAATACTCTCCTTTCAAGGGCACGAAGCACTTAGCACTGATGCTTTCCCCGCGATCGGCGGAAATCTGCATTGCGACTCTCCTGGCTGATCCCCCGCGTGCTGTAGTTACATTCCGGACGGTCATCTGCTCTTCTCTCGGGGTTTAGAAGCCTTGGGCGGCCACCTGAGTTGGGCTTCCCTGCCATCCCTAGTCCCTTACACTTCCTCATCGCCATAAATGATCCTACTTTGGTCGTAGCGGCCACTTGGTGGAGCGATTGACCTTTTTTTGAGTACCTTGATGCGTAGAGTTGTTTTTTTTTGGTATGGCTTTCATGGTTAAGTGAGATAATGGAGTTCATGTTGGGGGGGTAATGAAGGGTCCCGGTTCTTATAATGGCATTCTTATAGTTTAATTTCCTGCTATTTTAGCTTTCATAGCAATGAGATTAAGAAAATTGGATTTCGAGTTGATCCTGTTTCACAATTACTTAATTCCAGGAATTGTTTATTCTTCAATCTAAAAATGTTTAATCTATCCTTGATCGTAGCGTCCTTGCGCTTCTAGCGCATTCTATTTCATGAAGACCGGTTTTCTGCAAGAAGGATAATGAAGAATAGGGTCCATGATGGTATAAACCTCGGCTCATTTTCACGATACACTGTAGGTTGTGCTTTCATTTTCTTGTGCTTGGTAAAAGATCAATCGTTGTATGAGCGGCTCACCAGAGCTTCATTTCCCTTCGCTCTACTTTATTTCTCCTATCGCGTTACCACCTTTCTCCCATTTTAACCAGACGATAGCATCCAGGAAATTAGAGCAGAGACAACATCTACACTGAGACTATTGCCCAGGACGCGATATCGCTGCTTTCGACTTGCACTTTTCGGGAAGTCCATAGTATCGGGAAAGCCCATGAGACGGGCAATCTCGTACTCGGTAAAGTATCTCAGCCCAGCTTCATCCCGAATTCTTTGAGTAAATTCTTCCACCGTTTTCTCATGGTTCGCTTCAATGGCTTCTTGCAGTTTCAGAAAAATGGAGTGGATCTGTACAAATTGTCAAGAGAGAATAAGGAATAATTAGCGCACATAATTCTATCGACAGGTGTATCTCACGTACATCAATTTGCTCATGGGCTTGCAATACTGATCCAGTGCCCTCAACTTGATGATAATACCCTGAAGGGATGAGGAATGATCAGTTACCATCCTAGGACGAAGACACTTAAATCATGCTCTGATTCAATTAAAATTAAGAGTACCTTTGGTAAAACAACAGCTCCGTCGACTCGATCCCTTTACAATGTCTAGAGTATGACGAGGTCGTCAGCCAAACAATCCCATCACCATCATGATTACTCTTAGGGATACTTTCAGGATCAACATGATGCAAAAACCTATCATTCAACAATGATAAAACCCACCTAGAAGCATCCCGTACTTTGAAATAGTCTACAGGATGAGGTATTTAATGATATTTAGTCTAATATATACCTTTTTGGCCAATCTTCCATCGCGTTTTAATATAAAGAATAACTTACACGGGCAGAAAGACTGTTCTCTTCCGTGGCCCCCTTCCCCATTATTGATGCTAGGTACTCTTTAAGGTTGGGAATACCCTCAAGAGAGTAGTTGCTGGAGGCGCCACGTCCCCGCCTATCTCCACCATCAACCTCTAGAGATGATGGGCCTTGCCGCCCTATAAGATAAAACAATGAGACCCAGAAAGACAAACCCCTCTCTCAGTTCCAGAGGAAAAGTCTACCCGGAAAATGGTGTTGGAGCACTCCTTGGTTCTCCAAAGCGTCCGAAAAGCTCAAGGGGCCCTTCTTTGCCTATCCGTTCAAGCATAGGTATCCGAGAAGAATTAGAATTCGCCGCAACATGCGTATTCAAAGCCTTATCCCTCTTAACATAATTATACCAATAGATAGTATCTCAATCTTGAGTTGGGAATGTCCAGTTGTAGAGGAGAGAGAAGGTATTCACGAAAGGTATACCCATATTGGGTTAGTCGGTCGACGAGAAGATCTCGGGAATCCGAACACTAATCTCCCCGAGAATCCCCAATGATGAGTTGAGTTAATCCTCTGGTTAGATATATAGGCACTAAAATGATCCTACCTCAAATCCCTTGACATTCTCCACAAGAATGTACCGTGGGGGTTGGTTTAGCTGGCCAATAATATCCAAGAGATAAATAAAGGATTTAGCCCGAGGATCCAACGAACCTTGCTGATTTCCTAGGCGCGTGTACTAGAAAAAGGGCCATGGGAAAGCATGAGAGCCCAGTAAGTCAAGAAAATGAACAGCTATAGATCCCGAAATGGGTCACCTACCGGCTGGCAAGGAGGCGACATGAGATACATATCCGCAGCCTGCTTCTCATAGAATGCAAGAGGTAATGCCTCAATGTTCCTCTATTCATGAAATAATCATGGTAATTAGGTCTGTTTTGCCCACTTCAATCCAACCCAACTCTCACATTATCGCACGTCTTACCTGGTGAAGTCGACTTTGAGGGAAATTATGTCGGTATACCTCGTTGGCTGTAGTGTTGATGTCAAAGGCCCCCCACTACTTCAGCGAGTATCCCGCTTTTTTGGATGGAGTAATGCTATTAAGAGCAAGGGAGAGAGATGTAAGGGAGGAAAATGATGGTGGGATAGCTATTTCTTCAGTCAGGCTGGCACTCACCATGCCCCCAATGCCACTGTAGAACTCCAGGACTCGAAGGGGCTTTTCCGCCTCTCGGGCCTCATCATGAGGTACCGCCGTATCTAAAGTCTGGGTCGACATGATGGAGTAGCGCGTGTAAGGAGAGTTTAGTAAGTCTGGACTTGACTGAGGGAGGGTGGTCTTAGGAGGAAAGACGAAAGGATGATTCTGCGACGAATGTCAACACAAGGCTGGTTTTCTTTTTTGAGATCCTATTCAAAGTGTGATAAGCCATCATCAACCATCCGAAAGTGATAATTACTTGACCTAGTGGAGATCATTAAGGTGAAAGCGGAGTCCACCCGAAGGATCCCGAGCTCCTCCTTTCAATACTGCTCCTTCCGCAACGACGACAACCCTGCCCTGGATAGTTTACCTTTTCAAAAAACGGTTTAGCACCCTGAGAGGCCATGCTTTGCTCCCTTCCACGTCTACGATGCGTAGGCACCGGGATTCTTCCCCGATCTAGCTTGAATTCACGCGTTCTTTCCCTGGCCCAGATTTCCCGGTCTCGCTTACATCCACGCGTCTTTCCCTCGGTCCAGGCCCCCCGATATCTACCACATGTGCCTTTTAGCGGCTTCTCCACGTTGACCACGTCTTTGGGGCCTGAAAAATCGCCTTTGACGCCGGAGAGACTCTTCGCCCAACGAACCCACCGATGTGGTGACTTGCGAGCCCGGCACATCGGCCAAGAGGTCGTCCTTTGCGGCTGGGCCCAACGGGTGAGGTAGGAGCTTTCGAGGGTATCTTGGGGCGAACGCAGTTCGTTCGATGCTGACCCATACCTTTCTTCTGGATCATGATGCAAGTGCAGACGGATTTCTGATTCGATGGCTTTTCTTCCCCTCCGTGATGCCTCTGGCACCATCCAGCTCATTCAGACGCGACGAAGCACGGAAACCTCGAACCCGAGTGCTGTTTTGAGCGATCAAGATTGGGATCAGATTACTGGCTTGTCCCCCGAGTCCATCATCTGCATCCGTGGCACGGTGCGGGCCCGTGCATCTGGTTCAGAAAGGACGGTACGTTTGATCTGAGAATTCCTCAAAGTCTCCCGGACTACACTTTCCACTAAAGAGAAAGGTTTCAAGGAAGACATGACCTATCTTCTTACTCTCTTTTACACCTTTAATCTTGCAGGAAATGGCTACGGGAGAGGTTGAGGTATTCATTCAGGAGATTCATTGCCTAAATCCAGCATCACATACTCCCTTTCTCCCTACTGATCATAATTTGGTAAGACAAGGACTTGGGGGAAGTGCTTCAGGATGTATCGACCCCGTACTAATCATGCTCATTTAAATCCATTTCTATAGCCAAAAGAAGAAGTACGGATGAAGTATCGTTATGTCGATTTGCGTAGGACCGAGTTGCAAAGAAACCTTCAGTGGAGATATCGCATTACTCTGGCTGCGCGGAATCATCTGGATGAACAGGGTATGGCTTCCTGATGTGAAATTCCTCTACCCAGTGGACATACTTCCTTACCATAATCTTTTCTTAGGCTTCACGGAAGTGGAAACGCCTATTCTTTTCAAATCCACCCCAGAGGGGGCCCGGGAATTCATTGTTCCAACGCGCTATGGAAAGGATACCTATTTTGCCCTTCCGCAGAGCCCACAGCAGTATAAGCAGATCCTCATGGCCTCAGGAGTGGACCGATACTTTCAGATTGCCCGATGCTTTCGGGATGAGGATCTTCGAGCGGATCGACAGCCCGAATTTACTCAAGTATGAAGATGCGTCGGGATGATCTTTTAATTCGTATCTCATGCCCATTTCATCCACATAGATTGACATGGAAATGGCATTTGTTACCAAGGATCAGGTGATCGAAATGGTAGAGAGGCTTGTAAAGACTATTCTTCAGTCGGTTAATAAGAGCCCAGCCTATCCCATCCCTTTTCCTCGCATCTCCTTTTCCGAGGCCATCTCCCGAGTAAGTGGACAAGATGGCCTGTGAGGGTAAAGGAAGATATCCTATTTTTTCTTACATTGCTATCTTGCAGTATGGATCGGATAAGCCTGATACTCGATTCGACCTTGAGGTGAGATATTGAATGAAAGGGAAAGGATACATCGCCAAAAACTTAACCAATTCTTTCATGGTGTCAGATCCGGCCTATTCCCCTGGGGAAAGAGGAGCCCTTTCAGCAAGTGATGGATGTACTCGTGATTCCCGCACAGCTGATCCAGGGATTGGCGGGAGCTTTGAAGAAGTCTCTTCCTCGTGTACGTCTAACTCACCAGGGTCCTGAGGACATGGGACCATGGCTATAAACTCAATGGCATTCCCTCCTCATTCTCCTTCATCATTTTACCGTATCCTATAGGGAGTGTACCAATTTCGTGGTCAAGGTGATCCTTCCTTATCCTGGATGAAGAAGATGGGTCTGGACCCGACGTGCATTAACCAGAAAGGCAAGGAATTCCTGGAAAAGGTGACATCTGATGATATCATCTTGGTCACGTTGCGACGATTTGATCCTTCGGTACGTGTGGACCATGAGGAACGGAGAGGATATACAATAATGTATTGCCGATAGATCCATCCTTGTTCACTGAACCTACATCCACTCTAAATAGGAAGCTACTACGACCATGGGACGGATGCGACTGGAGGTAGCCCGGATCCTAGAAGAGGCCGGTAAGTCCTTCTTTGTGGTTTCCTTGAATATCTATCCTAATTATACTGATGTGCTTTCGGACGTCCCTCATGTCGCCCGCAATGATTATCCTTATCAGGGCGGATGACAAAGGATCCTGATCAGCTTAACTTTCTTTGGGTCCAAGATTTTCCTTTGCTAACACGAGTAGAGTCTGCTGAAGGGAAAAATGACTCTGGCGGATGGATAGCGACCCATCATCCCTTTACCGCACCGGTCATCGAGGACATCCCCTTACTATACACGAACCATCCAGAAAAGGTGGGTTGTGTGCCTCTTTTACTCTTATGACTTTAATCATCAGAGATAAACGTTGCCACTGAAACTTTCCTATATGCTCCTTAATAGATCCGTGGTCAACATTATGACCTGGTGCTGAACGGAGTGGAAGTGGGCGGAGGCTCAATCCGGATTCACTCGGCTGAGCTTCAAAAACGCATATTTTCTTTAATCCTTGGGGTATGAATCTATCCTGGTCCTTTATGCCCTGCAATCTTCTCTTACTCATTCACTCTTTCCTTTATGGTGATTAGAAGCAAGGAGGGAAAGAGCAGGAACGTTTCCAACATCTCCTGGATGCACTTTCCTCAGGCTGCCCTCCTCATGGAGGCATTGCCTTGGGTAAGTGAATTACAAATGGCCATGTATCTGAGTTTCTACTCCTCGCCCTCACCCACCCTCACGCTTTTCTTATAGGTTTGGATCGATTGGTGGCTATGCTTTGTGGGACGTCATCGATCCGGGATGTCATTGCTTTCCCAAAAACCTCATCTGGACATGATCCTATGATCGGATCCCCTTCGTCGGTCAGCGCGACTACCCTCGAGGTGTACGGAATAACCGAGTAGGCTAGGGGAAATGAGTGTCCTTGGCGTTTTCGGTACAATTTTATCCACATGATCTATTCCTTTGTTATTTGGCCCGTCTTCTACAAATTCATCCACTCTACATATAGTCACTCATGGGGGGGCAAGAGCAGATGAGGTTCCTATCACCAAAGGCATCATCAATCCGCCCGATGGTGGGCCAGAATTTACGCTCTCGGAGGTGAGGTAGAGGGTAGACGGCCTCTTCCCGTGAGTATGGCCTCTCCCCCCATACATCCTCATCTATCAGAGTAGCCATGGGGTGGGGGGCACGCTTAAGCATATTTCCCTCCCGAGGCAGGGTGCCATCTTCAATCCGAGCAATTTCGGCACGGATAGCAAGGAGGGCATCACAGTATCGGTCCAGTTCTTGAAGATTCTCAGACTCGGTGGGTTCCACCATTAGGGCTCCAGTTACAGGGAACGACATGGTTGGAGCGTGAAATCCGTAATCCTGAAGGTAAATGAACATGAGCGGAAAGAAAAAATCACCATGTGTGAAGTGCAAAAGTCGCTTACCTGAAGTCGCTTGGCAATATCAATTGCCTCGATGCCTGCAGAAGTGGCGAACGGACGGCAATCCACAATAAACTCGTGGGCACACATACCCTGAGAATTAAGGTAGAGGATGCGGTATGCGCCTTCAAGACGACGACGCATATAGTTGGCGTTGAGAAGAGCAGTCTCAGTGGCCTTACGTAGCCCCCCACCACCCATCATGCGAATGTACGCCCAGGATATGGGAAGGATGGAGGCCGAGCTATGTGGGGCAGCGGCGACTGGGCCCACGCGGGTCCCCCCAAGCTCTTCTTGGGACGTGCGGATACAACCATCGGCACCAAGGGAGGCCAAGGGATGAGACGGGAGATAAGGGCCCAGATGGGCTTTGACACCGATAGGACCCATGCCGGGGCCACCGCCGCCATGGGGGATACAAAAGGTCTTGTGCATGTTTAGATGACAGACATCGGCACCAAGCTCTCCTGGACGGCAGATACCAAGCTGGGCGTTCATATTGGCGCCATCCATGTAGACCTGACCACCGGCGGCGTGAACGCGATCACATACTTCTCTAATGCTATCTTCAAAGACACCAAAGGTGGAGGGGTAGGTGATCATGATGGCGGCCAAATCTTTGCTGTGCTTATTCATCTTGTCCTCAAAGTCTGCGGGATCGAGGGCGCCATCAGTGGATCTACACTTGACGGGAACGACCTTGAATCCAGCGAGGGCAGCGGACGCCGGATTGGTTCCATGGGCCGAAACGGGAATAAGACAGATGCTTCTGTGGCCCTCACCCCGGTCCTTGTGGTAGGCTAAGATGGCCCTTAGACCAGCGTACTCGCCTTGAGCCCCACTGTTGGGCTGTAGGGACACATTATCAAATCCAGTGAGTTCAGCGATATCTGATTCGAGTTCCTAGAGACGGGGAAAGAGGAGAGAAGAGAGGAATATGTTATTCCTCTGGGATGGGAAAGTGAACGTATGCTATACAGAGGAATGATAACCTACCTTGAAGAGCTCGGTGTAACCCTTGGCTTGGTCAAGAGGGGCATAGGGATGAATGGAGTTCCAGGCAGGAAGGGTGATCGGGAGCATTTCGGTGGTGCCATTGAGCTTCATGGTGCAGGAACCCAGGGGGGTCATGGAGTGAACGAGGGAGATATCCTTATTGGCCAGATGATGCAGATAGCGGACCATCTGGGTCTCGCTATGATACCGATGGAAGGTAGGATGATCGAGGAAGGAAGAGGTACGGATCAAGGAGCTAGGGATGGCCTGAGGTAAGGAGGAGGGGGGTGTGGAGAGTGATTGAACATCGCCAGCGAAAATCTGGACCAGGTCCTCCATGTCCTTGGATGTGACGGTCTCATCCAGGGTCACACCAACTCCATGATCATCTACACGGCGCAAGTTGATTCCCTTTGCCTCGGCCTTATACAGAAGCTCCTGGGGATTGGGGGTCTCTATAACTAAAGTATCAAAAAAGGCGGTTTGGCGAATCTTAGTCCCCGAAGCCTGGAGGGAGGAAGCGAGGAGGCGGGTAAGGTCATGAACGCGCTGACCAATCTTTCGAAGACCCTCGGGACCATGGTAGACGGCGTACATGGCAGAGACGTTGGCAAGAAGGGCTTGGGCAGTGCAAATGTTGCTCGTGGCCTTTTCCCGACGGATGTGCTGCTCCCGGGTCTGGAGAGCCAGACGGTAGGCTATTCTCCCATCAGCATCCTTGCTAACTCCGATGACCCGACCAGGCATGGAGCGACGAAAGCGTTCGGCGCATGCAAAGTAGGCAGCGTGAGGACCACCGTAGCCCAAGGGGACCCCGAAGCGCTGAGAGGACCCCAGGACGATGTCGGCACCCCACTCACCTGGAGGCTTAAGGAGGGTAAGGGCCAGGGGATCAGCAGCGCACACGACCTGGGAGCCCAGGCTATGAATACGGTTGGCCAGCTCGGGAAGCCCCTCATCAATCCCGCCCTGAGTGTGAGGGTATTGGATAAGGACCCCGGTAAGTGTTTCTTCCAGCCCTTCGTAAATGTGCTCCCGGACATCCCCGATGACAATACGAATGCCCAATCCCTCTGCACGAGTCTGAACACAAGCAATAGTTTGAGGATGTAGGAGATGATCGACGACAAAGACCTTTTCAGCGGCCTTGGTACCTGCCGTGCCCTTCTTGGGACGGGGAGCGACAGTAGCGCACATGGCCATGGCCTCAGCGGCAGCGGTTCCTTCGTCGAGTAGGGAAGCATTGGCGAGGGGCAGGCCGGTGAGGTCAGATATGAGGGTCTGGAAATTGAGAAGAGATTCCAGTCGACCCTGGGAGACCTCGGGTTGGTATGGAGTATATTGAGTGTACCAGGCCGGGTTTTCCAGGAGGTTACGACGGATGACAGTAGGGGTTAGGGTGCCGGCGTAGCCCATGCCAATGTACGAGCGCATAACGCGGTTTCCCCTGGACATCTCCTCTAGACGGGCTATGAGCTCGGTTTCTCCTAAAGCACCGGAGTCAGGGGTACCAGCAAAGTGCAGAGGTCGGTCAGATTGAATGGATGCCGGAACGACCTTGTCGATGAGAGCTTTGATGGAGGATATTCCAAGGGTGGAAAGCATGTGATCCCGATCCTTGTCCGTGCTAATTCCATTGTGCCTATTGGGGAATGTGTCGAGTGGTGCAGAGAGGGAAGGGTCGATGGATGGGAAGGATGGGATGGTAGAGGTCGAGAAGGGAGATGGGCTCTGGAGAACCGTTGTCCTGAGATGGTGGTGGGTATACACAGGTCCCGTACGTGTGGAAAGACGTAGGGGAGTGATGAAGGGATGATTGGACCTAATGGCCTTGGAGGATGCCCTGACAATCGATCCTAACGAAGCCATGGAGGATGGGAGTATAGCGGGGCGAGGGAGAGGTGTATGTGCCAAGGAACGGTAACGGAAGGGAGAGGAGAGGGAATGGGGAGGAAATGGAGGAGGAAGGAGATGGAAGGGGGATGAGAGGGAGAAAAGGTCATGCTGTGATGGATCTACCGGGAGGATAAAGGGGAGGTTCCCTTTATAGACTTTTTACACAGCATCGTTGCTCTGTCCCATACATGAGGAAAGAGAGACCATGAATACGGGGGGAGGAGGAGATGATCCGTAACGCAGGAGATGGGATGGGTCGAGAAAGGGACCGCGGTAAAAATGAGACTGCTCATACCTTGTCAAGGTTGAGGAGAGATGACAGCGTGTATGGGTAGAATTCAACGATCCTCTAGGATTTTCTATCATTGCCGGCGACACTGACGGTGATATACGGAGGGATACTGCAGTGGGTGTACCTTCGATTTTTTTTCCTATCACTCTTGCTACTCCTTGGTCGAGGAGGCAGTGAGGAAGGCCAAGGAGAGACTAGCGCTATTTCCCCCCGAAAAAAATAGCCTTATCCCAGGCACATGATGCGACGTGGGGGGCCTTCGTGGTCACCAAGTGGATACGGCGGGGGAGGGAGATGCACAGGTATGTGCGGCGTGCATAAGCAGCACTATGAGGGAGGGGTGGGGGGCCACATAGAGTGATTCTTCCCACGAGAAAGGGAGAGACGGGAAGGGGAGTAGCCGGAGAAAACAGTGGAGTTGGTGGTAAAAAAAGTGGAAAAGACACTGAAATACACTGTGAAGAGTAGTGTGGTGGGAGGAAATGGTCAGTACCCATTACCATAAGAGGCCATAGCAGTCGGGAAGAGGAAGTGGAGTGGAGGGGTTGGGGTACTCTTCTAAAAGAGGTCATGGCAGGGGAAGAGAGGCAACGACGCCTTTTCTAAAAGAGGTCATCTCAATAGGAAGGCTCCTTCCTTGCCCTTCTCCCAGGAGCAACACTACACTATCAGGGGAGGACAAGGATCTATAAGAGGTAATTGGCCTCTGAGTGGATGGATAGGGCAAAGGGGATATATCATCCCATCGCTTCCTACTTTATTCAAGCGGATGGGGGATATGGTTGGGATGGGAGGGTAGAAGTGGCTTGAACTTTGAAGGGAATACGTTGACCAAATCAAGAGTAGTGCCCAAGAAGGAATGGTCATGAATGAGAAGTGAAGGTCAGAACGTGTCAGGTGATAAAGTGTGCTAATAACGCTCATCAGTAGCCATAAAAGCAGCACCATATAATTACCACCAAATAGTATGAGTCATAATAATAACAACAATGAGAGGTGGCTATCGTTAATGATGTGATGGAGGGGTGGGGGGCAGTGGGGTACAAGCTTTCACCTCTCTGGCCCTGCTTACGTCTTGACCTCCTTCTTTTGCTGTCTCACGGATAATAATATTAGGTCCCCTCATTTCCGAATGTGCATCGCGCTGGAAAATCGGGTTTAACTTTTGAATGAGAATTCGCGAAATTTGTCGTATCTCCGCGGCGCCTACGGAATGTGTGCACCAGGCAATCTCCCTCATCTACGATGCGGCAGACACTCTCCCGGTATTCCCCTACCAATACACACATACATACATACATACACACACACACGCACCTTGAGGACATCATTACAGAGGCCCAGAGGACCAACACACCTTTTTTCCTTCCTCTCTCGCACCAACAAACTCCACGCCTCCAGCCTGACAGACCCATCTTTCCTTAGCCTCTGCTACTCTCCACCTCCTCGAAGCCCTCAAATTCGTCATGGCCTTCCCCGTCGCTGCCACTACTGCTCTGAACCACACTATTGCCCCCATCAAGGGAGGCCTGAAGCGCCGTGCTCTCGTTGATATTACCGCCGGGCTTGGCCTTGGTATCGCCGCTGGATACGCCTACTGGTACGGCTGGCGTCTTCCCGCTGTGGCCCGCCGTGAGGCCTACTATGCCAAACTGAAGGCCGAAAAGGAGTAGCCTTTCTAGATGTGTCATCATCCTCGATGTACCCTGTCCTCTTCTCTGGACGCGATGGCCCTTGGGAAGGGAGGTGGAGAGCAGCAGGGTTTCCTCCTGGCCCTCCTCCCCTAAAAGCCATGCTCCCTTCCCGTGTATCACCGGTCCATGGGAGAGAATAAAATCATCACTGACTCGCGCCCTTTTTTCCCCTCCCCTCATGATTCTCTTGATGATCTACCTACTCCGTCTTCTTTCTTTATCGCGGGGCATGCCCTCATACCCGGGATACTTTATTCCCTCATATATCTCCTCCACTTTATTCCCTCCCCACCCCTCCTAAGCTTCTATTGACTTGATTCTTCCCCCATAGAGACATGTATATAATCATTGTATTTTGGCCTCCACCCACAACAACAGAAAACATCAATGCACACATTTAAAGCTTGGAGGTAGTTGAGGTGGCGGTGATGGTGGTGGCCTTGGCAGCATCCCGAAGGATCCTTCGGAGGATCTTTCCGGCCCCACTCTTGGGAATGGCATCGATAAAGCGTACACCTCCACGAAGTTGCTTGTGAGCTGCAAGCATACTGGCCACATACGCCACCACCTCCTCCTCGGTCAGGGCAGATTGAGGCTTACGCACCACATAAGCTAGCGGAACCTCGGTAGCCATCTCTGGGTGCATGATGCCAATGACAGCCACATCGTCAATCTCCTGATGGGTCAGAAGAAGAGCCTCGAGCTCTGCCGGGGCTACTTGAAACCCCTTGTACTTGATCAGTTCCTTGATGCGATCCACGACGTACACGTGGCCCCGCTCATCTCTTCGAACCACATCCCCGGTATGGAGGAAGCCATCAGCATCCATGGTCTCGGCGGTGGCTCGAGGGTTCTTCCAATATCCTCGAGTGACATTGGGGCCCTTGAGACATAATTCTCCTTCTTCCCCAATCCCCAGGGGCCGGCCCGCGGGATCCACGATCTTGGCTTCCATGTTGGGCACCAGAATTCCACTAGATCCAGTCTGGAAATCAAGCTCCGGAACCAATGTGACTAGCGGCGCTGTCTCGCTCATACCATAGCCCTGACGGACGATAATGCCCGTGCGATCCAACACGGCCTTGGCCAGTTCTCCATCCAAGGGCGCAGCCCCACTGACCAGACTACGGACACTGGAAAGATCGTAATTAGGGACGGCAGGGTGCTTGGCCAGGGCCAGGCAAATGGGGGGAGCGACATGGCTCATGGTGATACGGTACTTGACGATGAGCTCGAGAAAGAGAGTAAAATCAAATTTGGGAAAAACAATGACTGGGATGCCCCGAGAAAAGGCACAGTGAATGACAATAGTCAGGCCGTAGATGTGGTAGAAGGGCAGGACCCCTCCCCAGACCTCGTTTTTCGGTGTTGGACCCTCACATGCCGATTTCTGCTGTGAATTGCTCACGATGTTCCCATGGGTCATCTGGACACCCTTGGGCATACCAGAGGTTCCCGAGGAGTACACGAGGTAAGCAACTCGATCCCAAATTTCATTGGGCTGCAGACGGATAGGTGCATACTCTTCCGGGCCCAAGAGGCCGTACAGGTTGGGCAAATGGGTGTTGGAGGTATGGGCAGGATGATCTGGGTGATGGACAAGGATGATATCCTTATGCGGATTCATCGAGGCCATCTTGGCTGCCTCCACGACAATGGGCAGAAGTTCGGGCACGGTGAGGATGAGACGGGCCCCTGAATCCTTGAGTTGCTTGGCAAATTCAGCAGCTGAATACGCGGGATTGGCTGTAGTAACGATACCCCCGACAGCCAGGACTCCCAGGAGGAGGCTAGGATACTCGACCGAGTTGGGCGAAATGATGGCAGCCACCTCCTCAGATTTCCAGTGATATTGATGGGCTAGGACATGAGCGAATTGCCGGGCAATCCGTCCCACCTCCCCTCGCGTTACCGTCCTTCCCGAAGGCCCATCCACAAGAGCAGGGACCTCGGGTAGGCTAGCGACTTTGGGATTGTCAAAGAGATAATGGTAGATATCCATCTCCTGCAGCTTAATATCTGGGATTTGCGAGGTAAAAGACATGGTCGATGATATATAGATTTCAATGTGTGTGTGGAGGAGGGGGAATTGATGAAAAGGGATGAGAAGAGGGTGGGGACAGAGGTGGCGAGAGGCGCTACTTATCTACTTCACCTTCCCATGCTCAATGCACCTTTGAGAAGGCTCCATTGATGCATCATGAGCCATCTAGGACTCATGTGTGCCTGAGAAAGGTTGCGGAGACACGCAAATCTCATGCAGTTGAAGTCGTGCCAAGCCACCAAGGAAGGCGGGGGAGGACAAGGTAATTTTGTGGGAGAGCTGTGAGACGATAGACACCGCCTGGCCAGGAGGCTGGGGATACGGCTTTTTCTAGATCCCGGAGGAGGTAAGAGTACAAGCAGGGCTGCACGAGACCATGGGCGAGTGAGCGAGGTGATAATGTGGGGGAGGAATCGGCCGTACACAAGGAGTATAGTTTGTCCATGGTCGTTATAGCGGGGTATAATGGGGTAGTAGTGGGGTACACGAGTAAAATGTTTCACCACGGCAATTGAGTGGTTCCGTTTGATTATTTAGCCCCATGGGTCACCGTGAGAGTAGAAAGTACTTATGCACTGGATACATAGTTATTCTGATAAGCTAGATAAGGCAAGAGTATCCGCAATAATGGCACGCTCGGGGAAAGAAGTAGTTCCATGTCTAACCCGACTCACCATTTCTCATGGTGTATGGGGAATAGGCACAGAAGAGGCCGAGTCCATGCAGAGGGGCTGTTTTTATTCACATGTCAACATCACGGTTGATTTGATAAGTCCGCTCGATTGATACGAAAACATCGTAAGCATCATTCACTGCTCATGTGTATTCATTCTCTCAACGGTTATCCTATTATTATTACGCGCCGTGCAGAATTAGACCTCGACTGTCTCCCCTACCACAGTGTTTAGATTAGATTACGTGGCTTCTACGGAAGGAAAAGACGAACGCTGATCTTGGACTTGAAATCAGTGTTTCACGTCCTATCCTCCCCCGCGCATTCCCTCCCAATACTGCTGCTAGAACCTCCCTGCAATGACCTTAGCTTACCACCTTACCGTCGGTGTAATGCTTGAAAGGTCACACCTGCAGCATCGCTGCTAATGTCCAGAGGCGGAGTGAGGACGACGAAGCGCCACAGGCCATTTGGGCTCCTCACTCCTCTTTTGACCTCAACACCCCTCTCTTGAAGTCACTGCTCCCCAATCCTTCAGTGTATTCTCGTCTTCCTTTCTTCCCATTCTCCTCTCCCTTCCCACGCACCATGAACCTCACCTTTAAAACCGTCTCCCAAGACGTCTTTAGGCTCGCCGTGGAGCCCACTGAGACGGTAAGCGTCTATTCACCCTATCGTGTGAGATCAGCTCGGATCTGACCCCATTGCCCACCAGGTCCTCCAAGTCAAGAAGCGCATCGAGGATCAACAAGGGTTTTCCCTCGTCTCACAAAAGCTCATCTACTCGGGAAAAATCCTCAACGACTCCAAGACTATTGGGTCTTATGGTGTCACGGAGAAGGGCTTTATTGTTTTAATGGTCCCCAAGGTACAGTACTGGTGAATCCATCCCACTTCTCCTCCTTCTCACCCTTCCCCACATAGGCAAGGACCCCGGGAACACGAAAGCCTATCAAGAAAAAGGAGAGCATCTCTAAAGATGATATCCCTGTCAATACTGCTCCATCGGCTCCACCGGCCGCTGCTGTTGCCCAAGCCCCCAGTACTACCACTGCCCCCGTAGCCGCTGCCTCCTCCTCCTCCGCTTCCACCACCTCAAAGCCTCAAGAGCATGACTTGCATCCGTGTGGTAAGTGAATTGCACGCCATTTTGGAGACACGATGAAAGTCACTCACTCCTCTCCCCCCCTCCTTTCCCTCAGTAAAAGCACAGATGTCAGGCGAAAAAAGATTACGGGTATCACACTTTCTCAAGGACGAGGTGAATCGAGCTCTTAATGCTAGTTCAGATAATCCTGAAAATGATATGGAGGATCATCCCATGGTAAGAAGATCTCGTATAGGAGAGGAAATAGGGTAAGCCCACTCAATTCACCGCTCTACCCACAGGAAATTCCTGAAGGAGTCCAACCCATGGACTCTGATGGAGACATTGATTGGACAACAAGTACCTCTGAGGAAAGCTTGGAAAGATTCAAGGAGTTTGCCGCCGCCGCCGCTGCCACTTCTTTCGTCTCTGATTCCCCTCTTCACCAGAAAGGGGATGCTCCAGGGGCAGCTGTATACAGGATCTTGGAGGAGAGCAAGGAGTTTCAGCATCTGAGATCCGTTACCCATTCCAGGCCAGAGATTGTTCCACAGCTTCTCGATCACATTCGCACCACTTTTCCTCAATTCTGGAAGGTAAATGATGTCCTTTTTGAAACTCTAGCAGGGATGGGGAGCTCTTTCTCACCACACTCCCTCCTACCCAGATTGTTAGTCATAACCCCAAAGGATTTGTCAACCTTCTCTCCAAGGGCCTGCCTATAATTTACGACGGAGATTCCCAAGACGAGGAGGACGATGAAGATGAAGATGAGGATGAATTTGCCCTTGATACGGAAGAAGAGGCAATTTATGCGCAAGATGAGGGGGAGCCAGGAGTGAGGTACATTCCTGGCTCGTTTGTACATCCCCCTATCCGGATCACTGTGGAGGAGGAGGAGGCCATCTGCCGGTTACAGGAACTGGGCTTCACGAAACATGAAGCCCTCGTAGCCTACTTGGCTTGTGATAAAGATGAAGCTCTGGCGGCAAGCTACCTCTTTGAGCAATCAGACGAGGATATGTAGTCTTCGCCGTTAGGGATAAGAGGGACTTTTCCCATGATACGTTCAGATTGGAAATAGGTGGAGTGATGACTGGAATGGATTCAAGTGAGATGGAGGTATCAGTAATGTCTGATCACGAGATGTGTCTGATGAGATTAGGAGCACTTTAGCTGCACGCAGAAATGGCGTCGTCTTGTTGCAAATATATCCCCTCTGGGGCTCTCTGTGAGCCTCATACATTCAGAGATCCAATTTGAACAGATAAGATGCCCTCCCAGTGCTTGGGATATGTGAAGCTCTTCACCCTCCCCCAATTAAACTCTCAGTCATTGAGTCTGCACTTTAGGTGATATATCCTAGACACGCACCAACCATCCTTTAGTGGTGTATAAAAAAGCAAAGGCCACAGGCATAGCTTTAAGCGTCACCACCACCACCACCTCCTCCTTCCTCTCTCCCCTCATTCATCCTTGAAAGAGATATGCGTGTCCGTTTACGCTTCCAGCCCTCGTTGGCAACAAATGCCTGCTGGCATGAGATTCCCGAGGACCTGATGACCGTGGAAGTGAGCAAGTGGTGCCGAGCACTGCGGCGAGACTTTCATCTCAAGGATCTGGCGCCATGTGGCCTCGAGGTCTACCTGGATGGCCTGGTCCTCTCCCCGAAAGGGCATGTGTTTGCCCTGATCCGCGATAGCGAGTTGCTGGAGGTCCGACCCGTCAAGATGGACAAGTCGAACAAGCGAAAGAGCTCCATGATGGCCAAGGAGGATGGGCGTAGAAGCACCAAGACCAGGTCGATTGATCCCCAGCTTTCTAGTGATCATGGAAGGACCCAGCGCCAACTTGGATCCTTTGCCCCAAAGGACAATAAGACCAGTGCTGGACCAAGTAAGCCAAGTAAAGGCATCCCAGCCTCTTCGATATCTGGGTAAATGCACGGAGGTAGTGGTCGTAGAGGGCTCATCTGATGTTAAAGCAAATCTCATTTTCCTGCTTCATTCAGATCTCTAGATTCTGATGAGGAGAGGACGAGGAGGAGGAACGATGATGAAAAGAAAAGTGAGATGTCGGATCAGACCTCGACAACCTCGCACAACCCCCCAGGAACGGGATCAAAGGAAACTTTAAAGCGAAACGAGCGCAAGAAACGCAGGAGGGATGAACGAAAGGCTAGGAAATTGAAGAATTCTTCCGCACCCATGGATGGAGAAAACACGTCCCTTCGGATGCAAAGGGCCATTGCCACCGTCACCGAATCATCCGAGAGTGCTTCTTCCTTCCCCATTAGTCACGTCCTTATGGCTATGGACCATCGGAATAAAGTTCGGTCTACTCGTCAGAAATCTGGAGCTTCTGAGGAAAAACATATCCACTTTGAGGAGGAGGAGAATCGAATGGACATGTCGCCCAGTAATGTTCCCACTGAGGTCTCTCCAGTAAGTACTTTTCCCTCCTTTATCGGCCCTTTTGGTCCATTAGCCAACACGACTAAACCCATCTCCTCCCCTCTTTCCCCATCCAAAACAGCATGAGACAACCGAGCAGCCAGGAAGAGTGTTTGTCACGGCTGTTGAGCTAGAAGATTATGAAAAGTTCCGAAAGAAAGGGAAAATGGCTAAAAAGGCCAACCTGAAGGATTGGTGGGAATACCGTACCCAACCTAATGTGGATTCCTACTTTCAAACGAATGTCAGCCAGGATGCCCTGTACGAAGGGAATGAAATGAGGGAGGACGATGGTCTGGATGAAGAGTATGATGGTGAAGAGGAGCAAAAGAGGAATCAAGAGATACAAGAAGCGCTCGGAGTGGCAAAGGAAAAAGCATTAGCCTTGCTTTCAGGGCCCAAGGACTTTCTCATTCCCATGCCACCCAAGAAAGACTATTCTGTGTTGCCTGACTTAAAGGATATCCCTACCCAAGGAGATAGGATTGCCTATCAGATTCTAGAGCTCGCAGCCGATTACTCTCCATTGATTTCGGATTACAAGGTAAGTGAGCATGAATAAAGTGACGTAAGCTCCTCCTCCACTCCCCTCATGTACACTATTTTTCTAGGAGGCCAAGGTCGTAGAAGTGGATGAGTCCACAGGAAGCCTTACCTTATGGGTAGAGGCGCCTTTTGCCGGAGTCTCCCTAGGTGAATGGGATGGGATCTCTGAAAGAAAGTTTGATATGTCTCCTGCAGGCGATGAGGAGGGTAAGGAGAATAATGTGGACGAGGATGCGGATCAAGACGCATTACCAAAGGGTATCGAGGTGATCGTGGCTTACAATGATTTGATGGGAGTCAAGCTGCTTTCTAGTGCTAGTTAGGAGTGACCAACATCCTATTAGAAAATACTGATTTCTTGCCATTGCAATGAATTAGCATACCCATTTACTTGCACCCTTTCTTATTTAAAGTAGGATGAAATCCTATAACCGCCCTTTCACAGTTCCTGGCCCCAATACATCACATTATACACTAGCACAATCGGCCTTTCATATTGAAATAAAATAGTCCAATGCTATCCCGTTTGCCGGTGACATTGATCTTCCCACACTTCATAAATGTACTGAAATAACGTCCAGAATTTCCACCCTAAACAAGTGATCCGACAGCCCAAGAAGGCGGTCCATCCAGAGAGCAAGCGGTGCAACGGCCCAAGTAGGCCTTGAACAACTCCATTTCTTGCTTCATACCTCTACACAAACACCATGGCCATCCCAGGATCTGTTGCAGCCCTTCATCCTGACCGGCCGCTCCGTCTGCTCGTCACCAATGATGATGGCCCTCCAGGTTCAGAAAGTCCCTTTGTCGCCGAGTTCATTCAGTCTCTTGCTGCCAATCCACAATACCAGGTCTAGTATGTGGAGGTAGCTAAAGAGGGCAGAGACATAGTCCACGCTCATCCCCATCCGCATAGTGTATGCCTCCCTTCCTGTCAGAAGTCTTGGATCTCCAAGGCCCATCTCATCACTGAAACCTTACACGCTTCCTTGTACGATCCAGTGACTGGATTGACCAAGGAGCTGACTGAGGAGCAGATTGAAGGGGCCACCATGGACCCAGCGCACTGGGTATTCGTTTCAGGGACTCCAGCGGCTTGTGTTAACATTGCTCTGCACCACCTTCATACCAAGGCTCCCTTTGACGCGGTTATCTCGGGCCCGAATGTTGGGATGAATAGTGGCACCACCTACTCCCTCTCCTCAGGCACCATTGGTGCTGCCCTAGAGGCCTCTCTAAATGGGCTGCCGGCCATTGCTGTGTCTTACGGATACACAAGCCCCAAGGACATTCGTTCAGAGGACCGCGTGACCTTGGCCCATGCCAAAGCCATGAAGGTCATTGATCATTTGCTTCAAGGGGAGGTGTGGCCTGAGGGTGCCCTGTACAATGTCAATATCCCGTTGGTGGAGAGCCGGGAGCTCCGGATGCACCAGACCACCTTTCATCCTTCCGCTAGTGCCCGTCTGTATGCCCACCAAGGACAGGCCCGGTTCCACTGGCAGGCCGACTGGCAGACGTTGATGCGTCGACAGGACGTGGAGGAGACGACCGATATGGCCGTGACTAAGCGCGGGGATGTGAGCATCACCGTCCTCCGGCCCTCGTACGAGGTGGCCAGGGACGTGACCTTGATCCTCCCGTCTGCAGAGAGCATTGAGCGCTGAGAGGGATGAAATGTGGGTTCCAGGTTCAATGAGGATATATGTGTGTATGTGTGTGGGTGAGAGGAAGGAAATACCAGATGCCCTTCTCGTCGTATAGATCTCGCCAATCAGTAAAGATACCATGCTCTTATCGCTTTTCCCACCTCCCTCCCAAAGACTACGCCCGACTATCCTGTACAACTTTGGCTGGAGATGGGGGTACACTCATCTCAAGCCATCCTACTAATCATCTACCAATTCTCCCTCAATGGCCCGAAGCCCCAATTTTGTGCATCCGATATCGTTTGACCTTGGTACCCTCCTGAATGGTGGTGGTGGCGGTTGTGGTTGAAGGGCCAATGGACTTGAAAGCCATCAACTCCCTTTCCGCCCGATCAGCCCGTCCTTGTTCATCCTCAACTTGCCGATGCAGCGATGCATTATCCTGTGGGTGGGGGGTGAAGGGATGAGCCGACAGAAGTGTATCTCGCTTGCAAGATGAAAAATACATGCGATACATTCTTACCTCCTTCATGGACAATAAATCATCCTTTAACCGGTTCAGATGTTTTATCCTTAGTCGAGTACTAGGATTGGCGAGAACTCCATCACTGGCCCGGGAAAGCTCCTCGGCAACTAAGGGATGTTGAGAGCGGATAAACTCGGTCTGGAGCTCCAAGTGCTCCTGGGCTTCGGCCCTCTCCTCAGCCTGCTCACGAAGGAGGTCCTTGAGCCCCGAATTCTCCTTACTCATTCGATAAAGGTCCCCTTTGAGCCTTTCCAGCTCTTGGAGGTGCTGAGCATGACTAGAGTCTGAAGTAGCCTTGAGTTTCTCTAATTCCCGGCTCAAGGCCTCTACACGGGCATGTGTCTGGGGTTGAGAATGCCCTACATCCATGGCCTCCAGACCCCTTGATCGCTTCCTTGCCTCAAACCCCTTGGCCTCTGTATCCCCATCTTGAGAAGGGCCAGTACGTTGATGAGTTTGAGCCCGTAGTTGCTCCAGCTCCTTCTTGCATCTAGCCACCTCTCCTTCCAGCTCTCTGATCCGACCAGTCCGATCAGGCCCACCTTGTCGGATCCTCTGAGCTACCTCAGCGCCTGCCCGTTCCAAGGAGGCAATAGTAGAGGCATGGTCACGCATTAGACGTTCCCGATCCAAAAGAGCTTGGATACGGTCCTTTCCCGATCGATCCCGAAGTTCTTTGACCTCCCCGGACATGACCTCCAGATCCGACCGAAGTTGACGAACTTCGGCCATGGCCATGTTGGCTCGAGACTCGAGGAGAGATGTGACCATCCTGGCCTCTTCCTTGCAAGAATCCACCTCCTCCTTGGCTGTCTTATGGGCATTTTCTGCTTCTCGGGTTCTTCCCTGAAGTAATTGGGTTAGTCGAGTCTGGTCTTTCTCAAGGACCTGAACGAGACCACGTAGCATGGAAAGCTCCTGTTCTTGCTCCTTCTTTTCGTCCTCCCCGACTTTTTGATCCATCCTGGGCGCTAGGGTGCGCTTGGGGGATGGTGCGGACATACGCCGTTCTAGAGCCTCCACCTTGGCCTTGTGCTGGTCATGCTGAGCGCGGAGTAGGGAGTGTAGATGGTCCATCTCCTCCCTCATGCTCTTCTCCTTGACCCTGGCCTCCTCCTCTGTCCTTTCCTTTTCCTGAGCCAAGGCAGCGAGGGAATCCTGGAGTTGCTGTACTTGATGAAGATAGGCAGCGGCTTCCTCTTCAGTGGCCATGTTCTGATGCTTCTCCACCTCTTGAAGGGAATCCAAGGCGTCTTGCAGCCTTTGGGTATCTTTGGACATTTGACGTACCCTTCCTTCTAGGAAAGCAGTCTTTTCCTGCTCCTCCCCCAGGAGCTCCCGGGCCCTGCTTAGGTTAGCAAGGGCATCAGTAGCACCTTTTCCCTTCATAATAAGATGATCCCTTTCTGTTCTTAGAGACCTAATCTTATCTCTCATCCCTTCTACGGTACGTTCAAGCTCTCGCACCCGTCCAAGATGATCCTTTCCTGAGGCCTGAGCCTCTTGACTAGCCCTCTTTCCCTCCTCGACCTAAGGGATAAATATAAAGGATGAAGGTAAGAGAGCGGGAGCTTGGGGGAGGAAGGAAAGAAAGGAATGACTTACTTGAGCCTTGAAGTGGGATAGACGATGGTTGGTCTCTTTGAGATCCCCCTCCACCCGTTTGCATTGAGCCTCCAGCCCCCGCTTCTCCTCGGCCATGCCCACTAGATCGGCTTTTGCACGGCCAAGCCTTCCCCGTATCTCAGCAAGGGAGCGTTCATGCTCCATGGCTTCCTTGTTCATCCGTTCCTGCAAATGCTTCAATTCTCGTTGTAGACTCATGTATTCTGCTTTACCAACGCCCACGGTGGAGGGTTTTCGAGTTGAAGAAGCGAGAAGCCTACTTCCCCGGTGATCTGGAGTATTCTCATCCACCGGTGGAATGATTGTGTCTTTTGGTATAGGAAGGTAAAGATGAATTCAAAGGGCTATTGGCTGGGATGAAACGATAGCTTACTACTGCTGTCTTCCCGATCCTTGAATCGTTCAGATTGGCCCATGGGTTTGTACTTTCGATTAGAGTCGTTCCTGGAGAGCTTTGAGTCATAATTTATGGGACTTGGCTGTGCAGAGTCTGTATCTACGGGAAGGGATGAATGAGGCTGTGCCCAATTGGCAAGGAGTAAGGGAAAGAGTGTGGTGACTGACCATGTTGAAGTCTTTTACCCTTCTTGTCGGGAAAACGTTTACTTGTGCCAAACATGCAGAGTGAGGAAGAGTGAATAGATAATGTGTGTGGAGGGAAAGAGAAAGAAGAGAGAAGATGAAAGTGGTCGTCCCTCCACACGGGCAGATAATAACAATAAAGTCACTGTGGACGGGGTCAACGGAGAGACGCGCTGATTGAGATAAATGGAGGCTGGACGCGTGTTGCGGAGTTGACTCTGAGATAGTAACAGAGTGGAGCTGCTACCATGCCAGCCCAGACTAGGCAGCTCCCTTCAGAGTGAGCGAGTTACCAGAGTAAATTCCCAATAGACGGTACAATAATCATGGTGAAGGCAAAGGCATGAAGGAGCATTCTACTTGGATGTCCTTTGCATCCACTAGACGTTCATCTTTCAGGCCCGTCAATGACTGAGGGTTTCCCTTTACAAGGAGCTAATCCTTCACTACCCTTGAGGATATCGCCTCCAATCTCATTCCGACCAGCTAACAATATACATCCGTCAGGCCCGGAGTAAATAAGAAAGTAATCTTTGGAGGATCTTCATTACTCTACGTGGTCCACCCCGTAAAAGCAGACACGTATCCCCCCTTGCATTACCCATCACTCATTGACTTTACCCCATCACCATCCTGGCTGAAATCCCTTAGGGGAGTCCAAGAAAAGAGGAAAAAGGACCATTTAGTGCGGCCTAGCATCCACGCCAAGGTCAATTAGGGGGTCAGACGGGACTCAAGGGTCCGGAGGGCGCTTTCCTTGGCCAGGAGATCCTGTCTCTTCTCACTGATCTCTCGCTGCACCCTGGCCTCCTTCTCGCGTAACTTATCCTCCTCGGCCTGAAGGGCTTCCTCACGGATACGGATCTTGCCGGCCTCGTCATCTTCATCTTGGCTGCGGGGAGAATTGCAGGGAATAAATTGGGAGGGTGGAAAAGGGGAGGGTGGGAAGAAAGAGAAGAAAGAGAGTATGAGTGGATCTTGGGGTGGAAACAAAGCCTCTTTTTATCTCCCTGAAAGCATACGCACACACACACAGAGAGAGAGAGAGAGCAACTCTCTCCTCCACACACAGACACACATACACACACACGCATACACATGCCCACATGCATCCTCTAGCCCCCCAACCCAAACCATTTCCCAAGGAGCACACTCACGAATAATCATCCTCGTCCTCCTCTTCCTCGGCGCCACCGCTGAGCTTTTCGGTACGGTAGTTCTCGTAGAGGAAGTCGTGAGTAATTTCCTTGAGGTCGTTCAGATGGGAGGAGAGGAGGGCGTACCGGAGCTTGGCCAAGTCACAATGATCCGTATTATCCACCTCAACCACACCCCAAGGGTACTGACGCACACGGATCCCATTAAGCTGATCATCCCCACCGATGATGGCGAAGGGAAGGAGACCCTGGGTCAAGGGGGGAGGAAAAGAGGGAGGAAGGGTGAGACCGAAATAACCCTCTTCACTCATCCACGCAAGATCAAGGCAGGAAAAAAGAGGCTTACCCTCAGCTCCGTGTTCTCCTCCACGGTCTCATCATCATCCTCCTCAATGTCATAGGGAAAGTTGTAGATAGGGATGTTGTAGTACTCAATGTCCTCCATGACTCGTTTCTTGAACTCAAGAAGTTCCTGACGGGTGAAGGAATCGGCCTTGCCGATTACGGGGATGACATTGACACGGGGAGAGAGTTGGCGCATAAACTCGACATCCAACTGCCGAAGGCTATGACCGGTTGGGGTAATGAAGTAAAGGAGGGCGTGGACGCGATTATCCTTAAACTTGGGGTTACGCTTGATCCTGGACTCCTCGGCCAAGACATCGTCGTAATGCTTTTCCACATACCCCAAAACCTCCTTGAAGGCACTGGAATTGTCAATAGAATCTCCAAATCCAGGAGTATCCACCACAGTCAAGGCAATCTTAAGCCCATCCTCCTCCAACTCCACCTGACTTGGCCGAAGACGCACCTGCCCCTCCTCGTGGAACTCGGCAGGCTGAGTCTCAGCCACCTGCTTCCCACACAGGGTGTTGATGAAGGTAGTCCTCCCAAGGCCGGAAGGGCCCACCGTCATAATGGTGAATTGGATCCCCTTTTTCAGGTTCTTTCTACGATGTCCGAGTCGCTGTAGACGGGAGGAGGAGAGGAGAGGAGAGGAGGATGAGCTGGTGAGACTGGGGGCCAGAATCTAGAAAGACCCCACTTACATGGGCCATGGCAAGAGGTGGAGCAAGTGGCTGGGTCCTGGGTGGAACGAGGAGAGAGGTGAGAAGGACAAAAAGGAAAGGAGAAGAGTACCGGACAGAGGGAATTAAGTTGGTGAAGGATAATGGAAGAAAGGAGGGGGGGAAAGAAGAGGAGGGGTTGGGGTGGATCGGGCCTAGAGTGGTGGAGTGGTGGAGGAGATTGTAAAGTAGGGGCTGGATGGGGCAAGGCGAGACGTGAGTGTGAGAGCGGACATGAAAGTGCGGGACAGAGAGGTGCTGGGGCTTGGCCTTATTGTGGCTGAGTCGGAGAAGTTATGGGAGGGGTGTACAAGGAAAGGGCAGTTTAGGGAGTGCCACCACATGAAGCCCTGAACAAGGCGACGAAGTGAAATGGATTGATGGACAGCCACTTTGGCGTGTGTGTGTGTGTGACAGGGGCATACTGCGGATCCGCAGTGGTTCTTTTCAACCATGAGGGGCCATCCTCTCACAGTATGAGGACGATGAGGATTATAAGGATAAAAAAAAAGGTAAAGCCACAATGAAGAGCGACCATGAACAAAGCGTCAAGGAACGGAGAGGAGTGGAGAAAACGACCCATGACCATGCATCTGGGCATGCAAGAAGGACATCCACTTTGACGGATGCTCAACCCCATCAACAACAAAAAATGACACTGTCTAAACTGCAATGGGTGGATCACAAGAGTTTACAGCTAGAAACCACCTATTATCCCCAAAGCACGTCTATGCACAGGCTTTTAGGCAAAGATCATCTGAGGCATAGGACATTTGTATGCGTGTGTGCATGTGTGCAGCCCGCTTATTTCATCATTCTAGCGGATGTAGCTAGGTCTTCAAGGACAACGCTGCCGACCAATCACGATGACCGGGCAGAGATGTACACAATGCAAGTCTGAGCCGTCTGATGTGCGTCCTACAAACAATAACATGGTAACATGGTACAGTCCCATTCCATGCCCCTATTCCGTCAAAACGGTTTTAAACCCATTTCTAAAAAAAAAGTAATAAAAAAAGGGATAAGGTGTGTATTCATTCTCTCGGCTACGCACCAACCATCGCCGTCGTCATTGTCATTCATGCTTGTATACCGCAGCATGTCAATCTACGGCCCGACCCCGACCACACAAAGTTCGAAGAGTAAGATGAATATCTAAAATCCCCCATTACCCCATCCACCATACCCTCCTCGACCTCCCCGACCGCCGCCACCACGTCCGCCTCTCCCGTATCCGGACTGAGGATAACCGTTGCCACCACCACCACCACCTCTACCTCCCCCGCCCTGGTATCTGCCCCCTTCAAATCCGGTAGAGCCAGGATTTTGCCCATATCCCCCCCCCCCCCGGCCTTGGGAGTAGGTCCCATTGTACTGTGAGTATCGGGAGGGAGGAGGGCCACCGCGGGGTACCCCTGGTTGCCCATATCCACCGCCCCCACCGCCCCATCCACCATTGTTACCTCCACCCCAGCCTCCGCCCTGCTGAGCCCCTCCCCCGGGCATCCCATAGGCCTGGGGAGAGGGATGGTAGCCCTGGGTAGGGTACCCACCTTGAGCAGGATAGGCGTGGGTTGGGTAGCCTTGACCATATTGGGATGGTGGGGCTTCCTGACCACCCCCATTCCGGTTGTAGTAGACATTATGCTGCATGGCCTGCTCCTGGTGTGGGGCATACGTCTCCATCCCACCTCTACCCCTGCCTCTGCCTCGTCCGCCTCGACCCCGACCACGGCCCCCACGCATCTGAGACTGTCGGTATTCGTGAAGAAAGTTCCGATCCACGCTCTGAAGAACCCGAGCAGGCATTTGGACCTGGGGATGAAGCTGGGCGGGGAATTGCCCCGCAGCGATCAGAGGATTCCAGTAACAGGCATTGATGGCTTGGTTGTGCTTTAACTCATCCAGACCATACGCCTCGAGCGGGGAGGGATACGTAGCCTCGGGCACAAAGGAAGGTTCCTTGGCCACAAGACCCAGCAAACCTTGGGATACCTTGGGGTCCAGAGCTATCCGGCCTTCCTCATCCACCACCTCATCCTGCTCAGTCCCGTACAGCCGACACATTGTATCATAGAGAGAAGCGTTGGCCTGACCCACAAAGAGCACATCCTGTCCATGCGAGTTCCTCACCTTCTCCTCTGGGGTTAGTTGATCGTAGAGAGGAGTCAGAGCGTTGAGGAGTCGGTCTTCATCGATAAAAGGCAAAAGGATAACCGCTTGCCACAGAAACTTCTTCCCATTCATGTCAAGGTCAAAGTTCACAGGGTAAAAATCATGGATCTCCGAGGAGGGCTGGGTCATGAGATGATGAAAGGGTGTGGGCAGGTGAGAGCGGGATGCGGCGGGGAAGACACCCATAAGCTGCTCAAAGGGCTTGAACGGCTTGCCCAACTCAAACTTAAACTCCATGTCGCCAAGCCCCTCAAAGTCTGAGGCAAACGGGGCATAGTGGTAGGGATAGTACCACTTCCAAGAGGGAACACCCTGGTAGTAGTACTTGAGGACCCAGCAAAGGCCCTCCACATAGCTACGGACTAGAGATTGACGTAGCTCCGTATCGGAAAGCTCAGCACCAAATTTACCCCGATAGTACCGTTCTTTAAAACCAGTCTCCCATAATCGAACATTATCCTCGGGTTCCTCATCCTCATCCGCCTGAGGCTCCTTGGGTTTGGGAACAGCTTTGGGGATATCATCACCTTCCACAACCACCTTGGTCGGCTTCTCCTCTACTTTAGCCTGGCCCTGTGCCTTTTCTTCCTCGGTCGTCGTCTCCTCCTCCAGATGTCGCTTCTTTCCAATCACCGTGGGCTCGGAAGAACCCTCCGTGGTGGATACTTCCTTCTTCAGGGAGGACTTGAGGGCCGCAGCAGCACTCTGATTGGCTTTCTTGTCCGCGGGCTGAGGATGGGCCCGGGGATTAGGGTCCTTGGAGGAGAAAAGTTGCATGGCAGAGGAAGAGGCCATATCCACGCCCTGAGGCAAAAAACTGGACATTTCCCCATTGACAGGGGCGGGCTGGGAAGATCCCTGGCCCTCTCTGGGCCTCTGACCCTGTTGACGCTGGCGTTGTTGCATCTTTCGACGTTTAGCCGCTGCCTTTCTTCGGTCCTCCTTCTCTCGACGCTCGACAAAGACCTTGTCTTCTATCTGACCCAGCTCGGTGCAGATGAGCTGGAGACGGGTGAGATTGGCCTCCCCACTGTCGGTGACGTACCCGCCCATATGGGGGAGGGAACGTTTCCAGATATCAACGAGAGTATCGATGGCACCCTCCCGGATCTCCAAGGAGGGGAGATGGGGCAAGAAGTCATTTCCGACAAAGTAACACAGGAACACCCAATCATCCAGGGCTCGTTCCAGATCAAAAGGGAACCCCGAGTCAGCAATCCGGAGTTCGATCTCTAGGTACTCTCGAAGAACATTGACATGGAGGAAGACGTAAGGAGTCTGGGCCTTATCCGGCTTATCCTCCCCATCTTCGGCCTTTGCTGCTGCAAGTGCCTCCTTCCCCGGGCATGAATCGGCAAAATGGCCGGTGCCGCCGCACGCAAAGCATTTGTCTGGGCCGTTCTGGCCAGCAAAGACATCCTCTCGAAGGATCTTGAAATAGGGTTCATGGGTAGCTAATGCCAACATAATTAAATCAGCATCCTAATGAAATACGAAGGGAGGGTAAGGGATGATATGAGTGGATGGGTCTCCGTATTCACTCCAGAACGCCATATGAGGACAAGGGGGAGGGCGGATGTAATTTCCGATCCCCTTGACCTCCAAGTAAGAACTAAAGCAAGAAAAAGAAAAGAAAGGCTTACAAGACCGTAAAGAACATGCATCGTGTTTGGGTTGTAACCGGGACTATTACGTTGTCTCCGGATAAAGTCCATGATCTTATGCTCGCCCTCCCCGGGAACACTGGCATCAGAGAGAATGACTTTGAGGTGCTTCCAGCCTGGGTCAGTATTGAGTTTCCGAATAACGTAATATCGAAGGCAGGCAGCGAGCTTGGACATGAAGGGGGTTCCTGGGGTGATGCAATTAGAATCAAAATGCTTCTTGCCGGTCTTGACATCCACGAAGGGCGACTCGTCCTCATCCATCCCGGCACGTAATTCCTCCTCCTTTTCCTTCTCCTCATCCTCCTCCTCCTCCTCATCGTCGTTGGCCGCCTTGGTCTCCTTGTCCTCGGCATCCCGCTTCTCCTGAGCCTCCTGAGCAGCACGGAAACGACGGGATCTCTGCTGATTCATCTTTGCGCGTGGGGCCACACCATCGATGGCCATGTACAGTACCTTCCGAGGGCGAATCATGGACATGAGTCGATCGATGTACTTGAAGACCTCAAGCATCATCTCCTCCTCAGTATCTGGAGCAGGCTACAATAGGGGATAGGGTGAGTCGAGGAGTGAGGGAAAGCGTATACCAGCAGATGAGATGAGCTAAAAAAAAAAAGAAAAGATGGGAAAGAAGACATACCTTATCTTCAGGATGGCAACAGGGATGAACAACATTATTCATATCAAGATACAAGTTATCGTATTCTTCACCGTTGGGATTGGGCCGGGAAATGTCGATGGGAAGGGTGATGCCGTTGATCTCCCGGACAGGCTCCTCGGCAACCTGGGACGAAACTTTGGGGTATTTGGTGGCAAGCCACCTGAAGAGAGCTGGAACTCCCATGGATCACGCTGGGAAGAGGGGAGGGGGTGATGGTTCGAGGGCACGAGATGTAATGTAAGCTGATGAGGGAGAGAGGGAGAGGGATCAGATCAAAGTCTGAAAAGGTAGAAAGAAGAGAGGAAGAGGAAAAGGTGGAATGTACCCAAGACTAGGACCGGAGAGATCCCGTTCTTTTTCACTAAACTAAGCCTAGAAAGATGTGGAGGGCACGACTAGTGAGTGGGACGGTATTGATGAGAAGATTCTCCACACTATACAGAGTGCCAAGCAAGAGAGGAGACGTGTGTTGGCGCTATACTGGGTGGGTGGGCGGATTGGAAGGGAAAAAGGGGAAAATTTTTACCTTTATTCACTCCCCTCCCCCTTCATGGGGAGATCCTTAGCAAGTGATGAATTTCGCTGTTACTACTTAGCAAGTGATGAAGGTCTGGCACACCAGAAGGCGTGCGGTCCCGTAGTGTAGTGGTTAGCACGCAGGACTTTGAATCCTGAGACCCGAGTTCAATTCTCGGCGGGACCACAGCGACTTGGATACTTTTGCCCTACAGTTCTGTAGCCCTGTACCCCGCCCACCCCTGCCATCCTCCATTGAAGTACAGGAGAGCTATGGGCAGATGATCGACTGGAAGAGGGGACCAGGTGTTAACCTTAGCCTTACAATTGAGCTATCTCCCTCCTCTTCCCTGCTTTTTTCCTCTCCCCAACCCCTCCTCCCTCTCCCGCATGTCT
>KZ987754.1:0-30627 GCA_003614145.1 Piptocephalis cylindrospora
GGGAGTGGATGTTGGCAGGGGCTGAGGACTGATCATGGGTGGGAGGAGGGGGGGGAGGGGTGAATGGGGGAAATATCGGAAGCAAAGTGGATGCGTCCGTTTACTCACCATCGGATTGTATGATGCACTGTTGGATGAGTGGATGGGAAGAGAGAGAGAAGGAGAGACAACGATGGAGAATAGACGTAGGGGAGGGCTCCATCTGTTGACGGATCTTCAATAATAATAACTGTGGGACGATCCGCTCGATGGTGGAGCTTTGCTTCCAAACCGACGATATCAGAGGTGCTCTACTATTTGGGACCAACTTTCCAAGGTGTACATTTTCATGTATATTTTCGATTTTCATGTCATTTTTTGGTATTCTTCTTCCTGCAGCAGTTGCCGCCCATCACCTCCTTGCTCACTCTGGATATGCTGTATGGGGAGTGAGGGAGAAAGCTGCCCTTTTTATCCTCTCCCCACTCCCTTCTCCGACTGATTGGCTCGTCCCACACATCCTCTTCCTCGGTCATCCAAAGAAGGGCCAGCCTACAACCAGACCTTGAATCCTTCTCTGCCTTCTGCTCTCATCACTGGCCGTAACCAACCCCCCCAAATCTGCCTATACTTTCTTTTCGATACTTACTCTCCGCTACACACACACACACACATACAGTAAGATTCCCTGCACACTCATATCCTGCCCCTTGTCTTTCACCTTACAGTTAAGACAGAGGCTTTTGCACACTCGACTCTCTTCCCTGATCACACCTTCCTCCTCCTCCTTCACACTTGTCCTGTTCAGCATGGCCGACACTACCGCCTCTCAGACACCCTCTATCCCCTCTGTATCGGACCTCCATCCCCTGCACCCCGAGGTCATTGCCCGTCAGGCCACCATCAATATTGGTGAGTTTTTGCGTGTAACTTATTCGCGGGGGATACTTGGGGGAGGATGGAGCGCGTCTACTTTGGCCCTCCTAGTGGACATGTACATCTGTGACATTTCGTACTATACTCCTTCCCGTATTGGTTACAGGGCGAACACCTCTCTGACTCGATCCACCCTGTCCTATCCTACCAGGTACCATTGGGCATGTCGCTCACGGAAAGTCCACCGTGGTCAAGGCCATCTCAGGTGTCCAGACTGTTCGGTTCAAGAATGAACTGGAACGTAACATTACCATCAAGCTGGGTTACGCCAATGCCAAGGTCAGTCTGTCCAGGGGGTTTGGGACCACTTTTCTCCCGAGGGGAGCGTACATTACTCACATCCTGTGACTCCAATAGATCTTTAAGTGTCAGAACGAAGAATGCCCTCGTCCCGGATGCTACCGTTCCTACAAGTCTGACAAGGAGGATAACCCTCCCTGTGAACGTCCTGGGTGTGGTGGGACCATGGAGCTTCTGAGGTAGGACTTGTCCCCATTCCCATTTCCCGTTCCCCTTTCCTCTCTCACTCCCTTATCTCTAGGCACGTGTCCTTTGTCGATTGCCCCGGACACGATATTCTTATGGCTACCATGTTGAACGGTGCTGCGGTCATGGACGCCGCTCTCCTCCTCATTGCCGGTAATGAATCCTGCCCCCAGCCCCAGACCTCGGAGCATCTAGCGGCCATTGAGATCATGAAGCTCAAGCACATCATTATCCTCCAGAACAAGGTCGATCTCATCAAGGAGGCGGCTGCCCAGGAGCAGTATCAGTCCATCCTCTCCTTTGTCCGTGGAACCGTCGCTGATGGCGCCCCCATCGTCCCCATCTCCGCTCAGCTCAAGTACAACATTGACGCCGTCAACGAGTACATTGTCAAGCGCATCCCAATCCCTGTCCGGGACTTCACCTCCGAGCCCCGCATGATCGTCATTCGGTCCTTCGATGTCAATAAGCCCGGTGCTGAGGTAGATGAGCTCAAGGGCGGTGTGGCCGGTGGTTCCATCCTTACCGGTGTTCTTCGTCTCGGCGATGAGGTCGAGGTCAGGCCCGGGATCGTGGACAAGGATGCCGAGGGCAAGATCCACTGCAGGCCCATCCTCTCCCGTATCATCTCCCTGTATGCCGAGAACAATAACTTGCAATTTGCCGTCCCCGGAGGTCTCATTGGTGTGGGTACCCTCATCGACCCCACCCTTTGCCGTGCCGATCGTCTGGTCGGTCAGGTCCTCGGGTCCGTTGGGAAACTCCCTGCCATCTACACTGACCTTGAGATTAACTACTTCCTCCTCCGTCGTCTCCTCGGAGTCAAGACCGATGATAAGAAGCAAGCCAAGGTCCAGAAGCTCTCCAAGGGCGAGGTCCTTATGGTGAACATTGGTTCCACCAGTACTGGTGGTAAGGTCATTGGTGTTAAGGGGGATCTGGCCAAGGTTCAGCTCACCGCCCCGGCTTGTACCGAGGTTGGCGAGAAAATTGCCCTTAGTCGGCGTATTGACAAGCACTGGCGGTTGATTGGCTGGGGGATGATTAAGCGCGGGGGCACCATTGAGCCCGAAGCTTAATTGTTCTTGGAGACCGAATGATGGACCATGGGGTTGTTTAGGGGAGAGAATCAAGATGGGAGGGGAGATGGCGTGGGAAAGAGTGAGTGAGTGAGTGAGTGAGTGAGTGAGCGAGAGAGGAGATGGGGAGAAAACAGGTATCATGTTTCCTTAAAGTGCCTTTTTATTTTTATTTACCTCCTTGGTGTGTGGATTCCATAGGGGCCATCTTGAGAGAGGAAAGGGTAGCTAGTCATCATTTAGTGACCTTTCACTCCTTATTACATACAACCATTTAAGGAGTGGGAGAGAGCGTATCATCTGGGGCATCAATCTCCCTCAGTCCAAGACTAGAGTTTAGTGGGAAGATAAAGGAGAAAGGCTATCATGAACATTCCTTCCCAAGGGAGTATAAAAGGATGGGACAACCACAGCCTGTCCTATCCATTCCCTCTTATCCTACCCAACCAACCCAGCCTCATTGCATCTCGCGCTTCCTTCTACTTCGCCCTACACATCAGCATCCCCCTTTTCAAGGACCATGTTCATCCAAACCTCCGCTCTCATCGCCATCCTCTCTGTCCTTTCCATGACCCATGGAGCCCCCATTGATGAGACAATCCAGGATGCCATGGCATCTGGGGATTATGCCCTTGGTCAGGGTTCAGCGTGCTTTCAGGGAGAGGGGCAGAATATTCAGGATGCCTCCTCTGGATGTCCTCAGACTCTTCGGGACGTCTCTGAATTTACCCCTCCAGCTGTGGAGGTTCGTCCTGCTCCCATCACCTATACGCCCCCACCCGCCATCCTCCAGCCCTCTCCTCTGTCCATGCAGGTCACTGCCGGGATGCAAGGACCAGCTCAGTTTGAGGGAGGTGAGGGGGGTCAATTACTTGAAGGGGGTCAAATGGCCGATCTAGGCTCTTTTGGCGGTGAAAATCAGATGAGGGGGGGATGTGGTTTCGGTCAATCCCTTAGTCCATGCGTTGTCTGATTGTATCCACGGGAAATGGATGCAATGAATACATGATCCTATTGTCCTCGTATATTTTTAGTCTTGCCGATCATATGAGTCATCCATCTCTTGCATCTGATCATGGTTCTTTACAAAAGACCCCAGACGAGGAAAGAGCCTCAGGGCATTCTGAGTCGTAGCCCTGGCCACTTCCTCCACTGACACATCCTTGATCCTGGCGATTTGACGTAGGGACACAGTGATGTTGGAGGGGTCATTGGCCTCACCAGCCACTGGTCCAAGAGCTGGGCTATCCGTCTCCAAGATCAATCGATCCAAGGGGACTAGTCGGGCCAGCCGCTCCATTCCCGGGTCCCGGAGGATGGACGGGGCAATGGAAAAGTAATGACCATCGGTCAGACCCTGGCGCACTGCGGCCGGTCGACCGTCAAATGCATGCATCAGGGCCGGGCTGGCTCCTTCCTCTCGGAGGAGACTGAGGGCATGATGCCCTGCTTGTCTAGAGTGGACATTTAGGGTAAGGCCCATGGAAAGACTCAGAAGAACTTGGGCTCGGAAGACTCTACGTTGATCATCCTTGATCTCGTCGATGGCGCAGAAATCCGCGGACTGGTCCTGATGGGCCTTAAGAATATGGGGGGAAAAGTCCAGTCCTACTTCGCCTAGACCGACCAGACTATTGCCCATACGGCGAACCACAGCTTCCAAACCCTGAAGGTCCCCAGGGACAGCGGAGCGTACTTTACCGTCTGGCAGCGGCTGGACCGGGTGGATCCCCACTAGGGGCAAGAGCAGAGGTAGTGTGGTGTCTCGGGCAGACAACTCTCTCCTCTCCATCCACCGGATATCCTCCCAGTCCTCCGTTACGGTGAGGATGGCCCCGAGGTTCGGAGCCCTGTCTGCTAGACGCTGAAGATGTTCGGCCAAGGACGTTTTAGGTGGGAGGGACCGGGGGACGAGATGGGCGTGACAGTCGATGAGGAACATTGTTGAGAAGAGGGGAGGATTGAAGGGAGGGGTTCCTAAATTTATCATAATCTCTTTGGATGCGTTGGTGAGATTTCGGGGCCTCTTTTGTGCTTTCTCTGGAACCAAGTGTATACATGAACTCAGGTCATGATCGAATCCTTGTATGCATATGATCGACTAAAGTCTATCTAGATCAAGATTACCCGTTGACCAAGCCCATCCCCGTCATCCTAATCAACCAACCACATGGTTGCGATGCGCACGCATCGCGTCTATGTGAAGGGCGCCACTCCATCCCTGTTGCTGGTAACAACAACAATAAACAGCCATCACTTTGCTCATCCTCCCTCCCCCATCTTTCTTTCCCTTTAGTCCTTCCTCCACGAGATACAACCGTCACCTTTCACCATGCCGGGTAACCTTAGGCTGAATTCGGAGGAACAGGGAAGCATGGATAGGTTCAGCATGATGCACAAAGCCATCGTCCAGTCCATGCTCGCTCAGCCCTTTCGACGACATGCTGATATGGAAGACCTGATCAAACGGTGTTGTAGACACATCTCTGGTAAGTGGTGCAAGATGGAGCGTATGCCCCATCCGCCCAGTCTCATTTGTCCTCATAGAAATATACACGCCCAACGAGACGCTCAACATGGTAGTGGGCCTCATCAACGGCAAGCTTCAGGACTTTGACATGGGGATCCGAAGTGGCTTGGATGAGGAGACTGGGGAAAAGTGGTGGGCTTTTGTTAATACCAGCGAGGATCCTTCGGCCAGTTTGATTGCATCTACTCATTCTATTCCCGAGCTTTCTTTTCTAAATCGATTGGTAAGATAGGGAGCTGACTTTTATTCTTTCTCTTGCCACCATCGTCTTTCCCCTCTCCTTTTTCTTACTATCACTACCTCTAGATCCGAAGAATGGTTCGTGATAGAGAGGGAAAGAGATACAGTATTGGGTCAATCCGTGCCTTGGGTGAAAGACCCCCACAGGGATGTACGCGAATGGAGGCTCAAAGAATCTTGGATCAGTTTGTGCAAGAATCCTGGCTGAATCTCTCACCGGATGGTCGGTATTGCCTGGGATTACGGACTCTCTTGGAGCTGGGGCCGTACCTCAAGACCAGGTACGAGGATGATATTGTCGAGTGCACCCTCTGCATGGACATGATTACCCGGGGCCGTCGGTGCCCCAATACGCAGTGCGCTGCTCGTCTCCATCATTATTGCGCTACCCAATATTTTGATGGGCTGCCTCTCCCTTCCCAGCTCTGTCCCACTTGCAAGACCCCTTGGCCCAATGGGATAGGGAAGGTCTTTGGGGTGAGTCTAACCCGGGAATGGGATCTCGAGGATTACGAAGATGATGAGGAGGGAAGGGAGTATGAAGATGGAGAAAGCGAGGGTGAGGAAGAGGTCTCAGAGGCAGGCGAGGAAGATGTCATGGTCGCATCACTGCCCGTGGTCGATGATTAAACCTCTTTTCCTCATCAGCCATCAAACCTACTATTAAGATAAAGGTCTGATCGCAAGGGTAGGGCCATCCGGTATTGAGTATGTGGGAGAGGGAATATGGAGATCCATGATCTCCCTCTACTTTTGACGTACCTGCCCTACATCCCTCTTCTCCCTATCGAACCGTGGGGTCGTGTGCTCTGAACAAAGTATAAGAACCGGCCGCGTCCTCCTAATCAACCATGGTGGCACTTAACCTCACAGTGCCTATGCACATCCTGCGAAAAAATGTCAAATTTAATCATATCCCAAAAACAAGCGCACATTTCATCTCTATTTTCATCTGAGTGTTTTACATGTCGTGATTGGCTAGTCATGGTATCCCATCCACATCTGATATGAGTCGTGCGGTTCTGCATCCATCCTCCAAAAATCGCCATCATCCCTTTTTCCTCTCCTTTCGCGTCCTCATCCAGCCCGTTGATTGGCCGGGTGAAGCCGACTTGAATCTCTTACTATGCCGGTGTGTCTCACTCACACTACTACTCATTCTTCCTCTCCCACACAGCCTAAAGACAGGGGGAATGTCAAGGATCGAATTTGTCCTGCCAAAGGGGAGATATCGCAAGATCAAGATGATTAGAGCGGAATAAAAGAAGGCCTTACATATAAGGCTTTGCTTGTACGATCCTTGTTGTCCTCTCATCCTATCATGTCACCTATCCAGAACCTGGGAAGTGGACTGAGAATAACCGTGTGTGCGCGGATGTGAGAGTGATGATGTGTCTTACTTTGTCTATGCATGGCCTCATCTCCCTTTCTAGTCATCCACTTGTCTTTTTCCTTTGCGTGCAGATGTATGAGCGACCATGCCCCTTTCCCCACACATCTCATCCTCCCCCTAATGTCGTCCCCCCATTTACCCTGGACGTCTCAATGAGGTCAGGAAGACCTAGAAAATGGGAGAGAATAGGGCACACACACACACACACACACACACACATACACACATATATACATATATAGCGAGGGGAAGTGTGTATCCGCCCCAATATGGACGTGTCCCCGATACAAGGTGCGTGAACTGTGATGGAACCAGCACAGGCAGGGCTTTGCCTTTCACACCTCCCTCTCACTGGCCGAAGACAGGGTGAGTGGAGCCGTTTTATCGGCCACCTCATTGACCCTCCCCTCCTCCTCCCTCCATGCGCCCTCACCGTACCCTTCCGGCTCACGCACTGGGTGCGTATATGTGTGTGCCGTGTCCCTCAAGCCCTACCGCTAATATCTGGTGCCTTCCACACCACACCTTGGGCCCCTTCCTCTCCCTCCACCTTTTTCTTCCCTACCACTCTCCCTCTCTCACTCTTTCCCCTCCCATTCCTAACAAACCAACATCCGCTCTTGACCTTCTTCCTTTCCAGGTTTCTGGTATTTTCACGTGAGTAGTCTTTGCGTCACTCCAAGTGCACTATAGGCTTTTCTTTGGTGCTGGGGCTCCAAAGTGAATGAGATCTAGTGTGGCGGCATACCCTCAGGATGACGAGTTCCCTCTTCTTCAACCCTATTCAAACTTGCGTATCCTTCTCCTTGCTCATCTTTTCCCCCGCTCCCTCCCACTTAGAGTGTTGCGACTCCCCATCCCCTTGACTCCCCCCAATCAGGAAACCCACACACATACCTCACCACACACTCACACCCATATGTCGATGCACACACAATTTCGGCCGGTAGGAGGCCGGTCCACAGGTCATAGCAATGGATCATCTCGCAAAGAGGAGCCCGAAGAGCTCCGTTCCCTAAGATCCAAGTACCGACAGCAGTTATCAACCCTCCGAGAGCTTTTCCCCGACTGGGCCGATGAGGATCTACTGTTTTGTCTAGGCGAGGTGGATGGCGTTCTCGAGGTGGCCGTCGGTCGAATCTCCGAAGGCCACGTTTCTCAGTGGGGCGAGGTCAAGGCTAAGAAGGGACGGAAGGCCGGAGATCCTCCCTCCTCCTCAGGTCACCATCATCCCCACCACCAGCATCACCCACATTACCCCGTAGGAGCTTCCTCCCCAGCACACACAAGGACCCCCGGAGCCGGTAGTCGAATTTCTTCCACTTCTCTAGCTGCTCAGGTCCACAAATCAACCGCATCCTCCCCTTCGAGCCGTCCTTCCCAGAGCAACGCGCGAATTGGTAGTAACCGTGGAGGAGGTAAGCTCTTTATTATGTGCCCCTTATATGGGAGTGGATCGAGACAGAGACTTACCCATTCTCATCATCATTCCATCAGCTGCACCAACGCGAGGCGCCAAGGCATACAGTTCCGATCGGTCAACTTCATCTGCACAAGGTAGGTTTTCCCCTTTCTCTCCACTCCCTAGCACTAGGCTCTCCTGAAGTGACGGGAAGCTCTTTTCATCTGCATATATGCCCCCTTACTCATCCTTTCCCTTCATGATGTACACCCATAGGACCTGAGCCCGTAGTGAATCATTCCACCGCACCCGCTTGGGGTGCAGGAACTGGCGGACTGAGCTGGGGGGATATTGCATCCTCTGCTGTCAATTCTTCCTCCGTCCCCTCCTCATCCTCATCCTCCACCCCCTCCTCCAATCCCGCCCCTGCATCTTCCTCTTCCCAATCGAAATCTCATCACCCCAACCCCTCAGCCACAGGCTCTGTACAGCAGGGAGAGGCATCGACAACGACCACGACGAGGAGGCGACGAGATCCCGCAGCATCAGCAGGCCCCAAAGAAAAGGTTCCCCAGGCTCCTCCGGCCGGCCCTGCCCCCATATCCTGGGCACAGATTGCTCGCAAGTCCGAGGCTGCCAAGAAGAAGGAGGAGCAGGAGAAGCGCGAAAAGGAGGCTGCTGCAGCATCTGGAAAGCCCGAGGAGCTGGTGGACGAAGGCAAAAACGAGTCAGTCAAGGAGGATGAGGTCAAGGTGACGCCCAAGAAGGAGGAGCCCAGAGCGAAGGAGCAAGAAGATACTACTGAATCCAAGGTGAAGAAGCAAGATGAGAAGCCCAAGGAGGAGGAGCCTCCTGTAGCTGCTACCCAGGAGGCTCCCGTTGCCATTACTGAGGAGACCAAGGTGTCAGTGGAAGCCACTGAGGATGGCTCGACCACCATCTCCACGACCACTACCTCTACTGCCTCGACCAAGCAAGAGGAGACCGTAGTGGAGGAGACCACCACTACAACGGAGATCCTGGGTGAGGAAGAGCAGGAGGCTGCTGAAGTTGATTCCATCACCTCGACCGAGGCGGTCAAGGCCCCCAGTCGCCCCGAGTCCCTTTCCTCCGCCTCCGATTCGGCCTCCCAGTCCTCCTCTGCTACCCCTAGCTCCACCAACTCCCAGGGTATGGAGAGGATGGCTATGCGCTTTGGTTCCTTGGCCCTGACTGCTGAGAGTGTCGATGCCGTCTCCATGCAATTGGGCGGCCTGACCGGCACCGGTTATCTTTCCACCTCCAGTGCTACCTCTCCCGGTGCAAAGGCCTCCACCTCTCCAGCTTCCGCCGCCGCCGTCACCGCTGCTGCTGCTGCCCCTACCTCTGCTCAAGCCTCTGTGGCTTACGGAGCCCGCGCCACCGAGTCCTCCATCCCCTCCTACCTCCATGCTGCCTCCACCCCGGCCTCTGCTGCTGCTCCCGCCCCTGCTGTTGCTGCCCCTACCTCTGCTGCCCCTGCCCTTGACCAAGCTGTCTCTGCTGCTCCCACTGCCACTCAGGCCCCTGCTGCTAGTCCCGCCGCCACCGCCTCCACTTCCGCCGCCACTTCCGTCCCCGCCCCCATCTCTACCCCCGCCACCGCAGGGACCTATAATGGTGGCGATTCAGCCTCGGCCCCCAATCATCACAATGCCAATTACTTGGGTGCCGCTGGGGCTGGCGCTGGGTACACTGGGTATTTGAGTGGTGCCACCGGCGCTGAATACGGTTCCACTGGTCACTCTGCTACTGGAGCCACTGGTCCCTATGCCGGCTACTATGGTATGGGATCCACCGGAGCCAGCACGGCCGCTGCCACTGGACACACTGGTGGCCCGGATTATGGCAATGGTGGCCTCATGGCCAATGGAGCCGGTGGTGCTGCCGGTACTGGCGCCCATCCTCATCCTCCCCCTCCCCATGCTCATCCCCATGCCCCTCCTCACCCTCATCAGGGTGCTGGGGCTCAAGTGGCCGGGTACGGACCCTTTGGCCAGATGACCGGAGCCACCCCTCCCTACTTCCCCTCACCCCACCAGGGTCTTTATCGTCCTGGTGAACCCACGGCCACCGGTGCTGCCACCCCCTACGGCTATTACAACTATACTGCTGCTGCTGCTGCCGCCGCCTCCCCCTCCCCCACCACTCCTACCACCCCTTCCTCTGTTGCTCCCTCTTCCGCCACTTCCGCCTCCACCACCTCTCCTGGTCCCACAGCTAGTGGTGCTGGTATGAAGGGAGCCAGTACTGGGAGCGGTATCCTCGGTAAGGGAGGACTTGGGTACGGAGCCTCCGGGGCTGGTGGTGCCTACTCTCCCCTCGGTGGTCATCACCAGCAGATGGCCGGCGCCTCCCCTTCCCCTCAGTCCCATCTCCTCCACCATCATCATCAGGGGCAGGCCGCTACTTCCCAGCATCACACTCCTCCCCCCCCATCCCCATCATCCTCACCATCCTCATCACCCTCATCACCCCCATCACCCCCATAACCCCTATTCCCTAGGCGGGGTTTCCGGAACTGGCTATGAGGACTATGGTATGTACGGAGCTGCTGCCGCCGCTGCTGCTGCTGCTGCCTACGGTCAGAGCGCTCATGATTACGCCGCTCGCTACGGCATGTACGGGGCTGGCGGAACCGGAGCTGGTGGGGCTGGTGGGGTCGCTGATCTCTACCGAGTCTCCTCGGCCTACGGAGGTGGTTCCTCTGGGACCGCTTACGTCGGAACTGGCGCCGGCTCCTCCCCCTCCGCTGCCTCGGCCACCGGTGCCTCTAATACTGGGGCCGGAGCCTCCCAGGGCGGAGCCTCCACGGATGGCACGGATGGCGGGCCCTCCAATGCCGTCGGGGATGTCGGGTCCTCTGCTCCCTCCGCTGGGGACGCCGGGACCCCCTCGTCTGCCGCCTCTGTCACCTCCATCCCCCCTGGTCAGGACAGTGTGGGATCCCATCCTATGAATGGTGGGGCCATGGGCGCCGGTGCCACCCCATCCTACTACCAGCACCAGGGTCTCCATAATGCCTATGCTGGCTATGTCCCTCAGCACCAGCAGCAGCATCAACAGCAGCAACAGCAGCACCACTATCATCATCAGGGCGGTTACTGGCGCGGTGCCTAAATCATTTCTCCTTGCTGATCCTTGAATAGGGGAGGCCCAGTGGTCGTCACGTCTTTGTCTCTTTCAGTGAACGAGCAATTTTAAGAGTGGTGCGTCTATCTGTGTGTGTGTGTTGTGATCGAGAAAAAAAAGATAGTTTGAAGCTGAAAAGAAGATGCATCTATTTATCCTTTTTCATCCGTACGATTATTTCTTCTACGTATTGGCAAATCATCAAGGGTTTATTTCATCCATCACACTGCCATATTATTTCAAGGGTTGTTTCAAGGGTTAGAGGCCTGATCCAGTCGGTCCATGACCTGGGGGAGGATGCCTCGACGATCAAGAGCATTGAGGAGCCGGTCCTCCATTTGCTGGATTCTCCCGATGCTATCGGCCCTTGTCTCAGCCTCCCTGTTAGAGAGGTGGGGCAAGTGGTGCTGGGGGAGGTTGAACGTGTCCTTGAGGGATCTTTCCAATGTCTGATCCCTTTTTGACTGCGGGGGGAAGGTAAGATGGGAGGAGGCTTACTCTCCCTCTCTTTCCCTCTCTTTCTCTTCAAGACTTACTGGTGCATCAGATGGCAGGGCTGTCTCGGCCATATGTAGTGGGGTCTGTAGGTCAGGGGCCCCTTCTCTGGTGGATGAAGAGTCCAAGGTCTGTAAGGCCGGATGTAACCTGGATCGATGCAGACGTTGCTGGTATTGTTCGGTTGCCTGTGCTGCCTCCCGAAATCCCTCCACCGCTTCCTTTTCTTCTTCTACTTCACTAAACCCAGGATAATACTAGATGAGGTGGGCATGAAGAGGAAAGAGTAACGAAGCATCTTACCGATGAGCCCGTCGTAGTTCGCGTTCTAGAGCGAGGATCTGTTCGACTTGAGGCTCCAATTGCCTCTCCAACTCTCGCTATTTATGCGAGCGAGACAGGTGAGGAAGAGTTGCTAGGGAGTGATTAACCCATCTATAAATGACCAACTTACCGTTCCTTGAGCAATTTCCGATGGACTTAACGTGGTATCCGCAGGAATCAGGGTCGTCAGTAACCTTTCTCCAATTCTACATAGTGAAAAAGATTAGAATGAGTCGAGGACATGGGCAGTCGCCAGGTCAGCTACTATGTCCTCACAGTCCATGAACCTCGGACAGACCGGTCTGGACTGTTCGTCGACGCTCATCTCCTCGTACAGTCCTGAGTGTAGCTGGGATGAGGGAAGCCAGAGCATGTAAGACATGGCCTCTCTGTACTTCATTGACTGGGACCCATCGGTCCAAAGTTCTTCCCGTGACCCTACGGCGAACTACACGGAGGTCGGTTCGGGCGGTTGCTATGTTTGCACTTGTTATTGCAGCGCTGCTTAGGGATCTCCTTTGGCTCCTCCGTCTGGGATGGTGCCTTGGACTAGACCTAGCCTAGAGTAACCGTGAGGATCCTACATCAATTGCTTCCTTCTCTATGGGAACTTACCATTACGATATATTGGAATGCTAGATGAACGTGGTGGTTTCTCGAGTTGGTTGATAAAAGTACGATGGATGCGTTGAGGACTATGGAAAGCCTCTGTGTGTACCTAGCTCAACTCCCATCAGGTAAACAAGAGCTTTATTCTATGAACCCCTCACTTTGTCTTCACACAATCAGCCGTTGTGGTCCTGGCTGGAGGCGGGATTTATAGGCCCTGGAACGGACGAAATCTGTGTGTCTGTGTGCGGAGGTCGGGGTTACATGGGTGGAGTCAGTGCGGGGATTTGACTCTACTAAGCTTCAACATCATATATGTCTGTGTGTGACTTGAGCAGATGTTCGTTCGCTTACTTCGCACACCAACCCTGCTAGATATATGGTGATAGGAGAGCCTCTCAAGGGAAGGAGGATGATTAGGCTGGCTTTAAACAAAGAGCCAGGGTCAAGCAACATCGACAGTCCCCCCTTCCTTTTCCTCTTCTTCCCAAACTCATTTCTTCACCTCACTCTCCTCTATCCCCACACCCGTACCCTATGGTGGTTATCCAGGCCGAGACGGGGAGGATCCTCCCCATCCCGTCCCCCGATCCCGACCAATCCCCTGACCTTGCGTATGCTTCCTTCGTTGTTTCCTTTGCATCATAGCCCCTCACACTCACGATCACATCCTCTATCCCTTCTCTTTGAATAGACTTCATACGCTTCAGGAGCACATCCATGCCATTACCACAGTCCCAGCCTCAGACCAAATTATCCTGGATCTGGAGGGTCGGGCCATCCAGGTACCCACGGTTATGGAAACTGACCTGACCGAGGACCTCTATGTTTTTGATCGACAATTCCTTGCCGAGGTCGAGGATCAGGAGCAGGGAGTGACTGAGAACATGGTCCTTGAGCTCATGGATACCTCCCAGCCGGCGGAGCCCGACGCCTCCCTCCAGCATCAGGCCCAGGAAGCCTGGGAGAGGCTGGGAAGTCACCGGTCGGTCCGAGAGGCGTGCGAGATCCTTGTGGACCTCTTTAGCTCCCATCATCTTCTTCTTGCCAATTGGGGTCAGGTGGCTGCGGAGAATATTGCTCTTGCTGGTCAGATAGCCCAAGAATGTCTTCACCAGCACGCTGCCCTCTCCGCTGCCCTCATCAATCTGGGCCAGCACGCTGTATCCATGAATGATACCCACCGTGCCTTTGCCACCTATGCCTCCCAGGAAATCAACAAACGCTCCAATCTCCTCCTCTCCCTCCCTGCAGATCTATTGACCCTCTCGAGCATTGAAATCCACGGAGCTCTAGTTGCCCAGGGTACAGGAAGAAGACTAGCCGATTTTGTAGATGAATCCCACCTTCGGTCCTTGGCCCACTTGTGTGCCCAGGATCATCGGCATATCCAGGAACGAGTGCAAGCTCTAGAAGGCCATGTTAAGCAGGTGATTCAATCCGCCCAAGCCATGTCCTCCCCCCCACCTATGCCATTGTATGTATGAGAAGAGGGAAAAGGGGATAAAGATGAGGATGTTATCTTATTCCCTTCCTTTCAACAGTTTAGAGGGGCTCAAAGAACGGGTAGAATCGGTGAGGGAATGTGTACGGCAGTTAGATGTTCAAGAGAAAATTATGGAACGTGACTTTTCCCGTGTAAGTGGGGCCGTCAATGATATTGTTGCCACTTCCCCCTCCTTGGCGCAGGATAAGGTCATGAGTCTCAAGGAACTGGGCGGGATGCAGCGAGAAGAACACCTAGTGGATGCAGAGACCCGGGAGTTACGTGTGCGTCAAGTGGCCCAAGATATGATGGGGATCAAGGTAAGTGAGAGGAAGATACGCGATGGGCTATAGAGCATTTCCACTGACACCATCCCATCCATCCTCCCCGATGGAATGGACTTGATAAATGGATAGAAAGACCTGACACGAACGCTCCTGGAACACCTTAATACCGTAGCGCAGTTGCAAAATGGTATTGTTAGCGTTACCCCGGAGATTGAGGAGTTGGAGGAAGCCCTTACAGACAGCTCTCACGTCTTTTCCGACATTCTCCATGCTCATCGCATCCCCATTGCCTATGTAAGTGAAGGAAGAGGGAGGGTAGCATGGTTGAGAACGTGAATTCCCGAGAGATATAGAGGAAAAACCTTACAGCCCCATCCGCCCCACCCACCATCTTCGTTGCTTTTTTAGGGAGCTTGCTTGGTGGAGATTGTTCGAAGAAAGGACTACGGACGACTACTGGTGCGGACCTCCGGAGACCTTGTGGATACCCTGGCCAGGATGAGGTCGCAGGAAGTAAAGAGAAGGGATAGCTTCCGTCAAGAAGTACGTGAGTACCTTCCCATGGAAATTCGAGGGATTGACGAGCCCCCTCCCGAATGCGACATGACCGTGAGGCACGCCGAGAGGGACTTGCCTGAATTGACCCGGGAGGACTTGATCGACTTTGAAACCGCCATCTTCCGCATCCGTGCCTCCTTTGGTCAGGATACCGAGGTAGTATCTATGGCCAATGGTCACCAAGGGGTGCCCATTGAGTCTCCCGTCTATGCGCTTAACAAGCTGCATGCTACCATGGGCAAGATGCTTACCCAGGCCGATACTATGTCCTCAGAGTTTGATCGACTCATCCCTCGAGGTACGTATCTACTCTTTCAATCATTCTTAAAGACCCTTCTTCGTCTCATGCTGTGTTACTTGGCTTTATAGGCAAGGAAAGAGTAGGATCTGGGGCAGTGGTAGCATCGAGATTGACGGATTTTTCCGGAACAAGCTCACCTAGGTCAAGAACCCCATCTCTTAACTCGGGCCCAGGGTATGTACCCCTCACACGACCCAGGACCCAGTATGATGAGGGGAATGAGATGAAAGAGCGACTTCGAGCTTACGAGAATCGTATTACTATGCTTGAGGGCATGCTACGGGAAGGTTTTGAGGCCCGGACTGGCTCCACTACGGATTTAGGAGGGGCTGTAGCGGAATCCGACACAGTCATCGATGGAGATGAGAAGGAAAGCGAGAGTAGGGACGGCAATGAGGGGGAGGAGAAGGGAAGCGAGGATATGGTGGACGATGATGAGGGGAAAGAGGAGGAGGAGGAGGGGGGGGAGGAGGAGGAAGAAAAAAAGGAGAGCGGAGGGGAGGAGGAGAAGGAGAAGGATGATAATGTTGAGGAGAAAAAGGATGAAAGAAAACGGAGCCAGAAGGAGATGGGGGCGCTTCGAGAGAAATGCGCCACACTGCAGTCACAGTATTCTAGTACAGAAGATGAGTTAAGAAAGATAAAGGGAGCACTTGGTAGGCTAAATGACGAACTGATGACTCAAAGTCCCACAGCTTTCCAAGACGGCACCAAGGGAGTGGAGCATGGGTGGGAAGTGCTAATAGACCGGGTGATGGATGGGGCTGTGCGGCTGAAGAAAGAGGTGGCTCAAACCAAGGAAAAATCCATTGATCTTGAAAAGGAACTGGATCGAGTCAAAGAGAAGTCCCTGTCCCTTGAGGAAGAGTTGGATCGGAGGATGGAAATGGCCTCAGAATTCGAGAAGGAGCTATGTCAGGCCAACGAGGAAGCCTTGAGCCTTCAAGAGAAGCTAGATCGATCCGAAGAAAAAAAGATGGACCTCGAGAAGGAATTGAACCAAGCAAAGATGATGGAGGTAGATAGCATGCTCCCTTCAAAGGTAGAGGAAGGCAACTTGTCTCTCAGTATTAGGGATGAGGAATCACCTCCGATTACAGATGAGGCAGGTGCGGACGAGTGGGGTATGCTCTGTCGGATGGCCGTGGATGTCCTGGAAGCCCAGCAGAGCTCTATGGAAAAGCTTTCCCAACTCTCTCCAGTACAGGGGCTACTGCGCGGAGATTTGGATGTTTCGGCGATTCAAGAAACCTCGTCCGTCACCTCCTCTTCCCTCTTCACTTCTTCTTCCTCCTTCAACTCCTCTCTCCATCGGTCATCCGAGCACTCTGGGTCTTTGGCAAAGATGTACGATCAGATTATCCGGGTATCCGAGGGTTCAGCTCAAATATCCAAGTTGACTGGGGCCATTGAAACCCTGATTAAAGATTGGGGTAAAGACCGAGTGAGGATGCAAGGTAAGAGAGTGTAAGTTGATGGATGGGCATATGAATGGCCGTCCTTAATTGCCCTTCCTGGATAGATCGCGTGGCCTCCTTAGAAGGCACTGTTCAGGACCGAATTACATATCGAAGGTACGGCCGAATTCTCCTAGGTGTCATACCCTTCCCTTCCATCCATCAAATAGTTCACTCATCCTACCATCCCAAATAGCTTCCAAGTAGGAGATGTAGCGCTATTCCTCCGAACGCGGCAACCCAAGATCTGGTCGGCCTTTCATATGGACGCTCCTCATTACTTTCTCCATATGAACGAATCCCTGGAGAGATGTACACGGTACGTGTATGACTAATTTAGGACCATTTGTATCATCCTTACGCTCATATTCCCGTTGAGGATCACCCCCTATAGGAAGCGAGAGTGGTTACTTGGAAGGATTGACGTGAAGCAGCAACGCCGAGTTGATGCATCAGTAAGGAACTTGTGACGGACGATCACGACATGCTCTGCTTCATCGAACTCTAACGATTACCCCTCTCTCCCCCTCTCATTTTACCAATACAGGATGCGTCAACCAACCCTTATGATTTGCCTGATGGTACAATCTACCATGTCCTGGAGGTAACGCGAATCCGATCTAAAACCTCTGGAAGCCCCTTTATCAGGGAATAGGGGAGGGAGAATGTCTTCTTTTATCCCCATTTTATCGTTTTAAAACTCGTACCTTTTTTCGGTATGTTCAGAAATATAACAGTAGTTCGATAACACAGCAGCAGAGATAAACAGAGATCATTCACTCTTTCCATCAGTAACAGTATCACCATTCCACGCCATCCCATCTTCTTCTTGTTTCCCTTTTCCTTAGGAAGACGCAGCAGAGTTGGGTGATCCGGCGCGGGAGGCGATGATGTGGCGATGAAAGTCCCGGAGGAGCCGGTCGACGGCATCAATACCCTGAGGGCCCTGATCAGCAGCCTCCTTGATGCGCTGGGTGACCTGCTTGACCTCGGCATCGGTGAGCTCGAGACCGAGCTGTTCACAGCGACTCTTGACAGCGTTCCAACCGGTGAGCCGGTGACCGATGGAGACATACCGGGTCATGCCAAAGTCCTCAGGCTTGAGGATCTCGTAGGTCGAGGGGTTGTTTAGGATGGCCTTGGCATGGATTCCGGCCTTGTGGGTGAAGGCGCAGTAGCCGGTGATGTAATTGTTAAAGGGAACCTGGATGTCGACGGCTTCAGCCACCAGGTTCTCAAGATCGCGAAGTCCTGGAAGGTTGTACTTGCCCTTGACGTACTCCTGATCAGCAGCGTACATGCGGGCCATGAGACCTCCGAGGGGGGTAATGCCATTACGCTCACCGATACCGAGGACGGAGGTGTCAATGTGGGTAGCACCGGCCTCGAGGGCGGCGTAGGCATTGGCGATGGCACAGCCAGTATCGTTGTGGAAGTGGCACTCAATGTCGCAGGACACGACACCGCGGAGGGTACGGACCAACTCGTAGACCTGGCGGGGGGAGGCGCACCCGACGGTGTCAGCGATACCAACGCGGTTCACACCTAATTGATCGACGTGCCTGTAGAGGTTGAGGAGGTCGACGAGTTCGGACCGGAAGGAATCCTCGCTGGAGAAACGAACCTCGAGCCCGGTGGACTTGATGTAGTTGATGACCTCAGTGGCCTGCTTAGTGATGTAGTCCATGTCCTTGCCATGGGAGAACTCACGAAGGTAGGAGGAGGTGCCAATGACGACGTCAAGCCCATCGACTCCGGTCTCAACGGCGATACGGGCATCATCCATGTGGCACCGGACGTGGGTGAGGATCTTGGCCTTAAGGCCTAGGCCGGCGATGGTGGCGCAATCCTGCCGGGAGTTCTCAGACGCAGCTGGGGAAGTAATCTCAATGTAGTCGACGCCAAAGTCGTCGAGAGCCTTGGCGATCTCAACCTTCTTGGCGGTATCGAAGAAGGCGTTGGCGAATTGCTCGCCCTCACGCAGGGTCGACTCAATAATGGCAAAATTGGAGGTACGTGACAGGTAGTCCGATAGGTTGCCTGCGTAGGGGTTCCTCTTCTGAGAAGGGGCCTGATGGCCGTTGGTCTGGAGGGGGGCGGACGACATGATGGCTGGGAGGGGAAACGCTAAGGAAGGAGGAAAAGAAGCAAGAGTGACTGGATGAGAACCAGAGAGAAAACGGTACAGGGTCCGGGAAAAAAAAGAAGAGGTTAGTCTGGAAGAGCAGAGATGAAGGGAGGTGAGGATGGGAGCAAAGATGGGCAAGAAAGCGAGGAAGTGGAGGTTTCGGGCTCTTAAAACCTTTGCTCCTTCCCCAGAGGGTGAAAGGTCGTTTTGGGTACTGGTTGTCTTCACCCCTACACCGCGCTAAGAGAGGACAGGTGTCCCCTCATTCTCCTCATTATCATCTGCTTCATCTTCATCGCGACTTTGTGACTGACAATCCTCATCCCTCTACTTCACCGCAGTACTATCGTACCCACACCCTCGCTCATCTGTCCCAGAGCTAGAGAGGGGAGGGGAAGATGGGCTTCTCCGGATTGGTAAGGATTTGTGACCATATGGGGGGGAGGGACCCTTGCCCCATCTCCCCATGTGAGCAAACCGTGAGTGGCTAACGGACGAAAAAAAAGTGGTAAAAAGTACCCAAAGATATCTAATCTCCCCAGATGTAGATGATGCTATTGGTAGCGCCTGGGATGTGTGTGTATGTGCGTGAGGTTGAAAAATCACTATGTTTGACCCTTTTTCTTTTTCTTTTTGGATTGGACTCTTTCTGAGTTTAGAGGGCTTTTGAGTCTGTGTGTGTATGTGTGTGTCTGTGTGTGTAAGACTTATTGGTAGTATATTCTAGAGGGGAGAAGAACAGGGCTATCAACACACAATGTGAGACGGGTATAAGGGACGTTGTGTGTGGGCGAGAGAGGGAGAATTGTGGTTTTAAATTTTGACCAATCGCTGGAAAAGGTGATCTAAATTCTAGACCAATGCTCTATGGGCAGTGTGTGGTTGGCAAAATAGCTCAGTCAGTGGGGCGCTGAGATGATGGCCGAGAGGTCGCAGGTTCAATTCCTGCAGTTTTTTCAACAATGCTTGTCTCCAAGTATTTCCCTACATTCCTTTAACTTCCATCCTTGGACCTTTCTTCTCCCGGCTCCTCAAGATACTGGCGCTCTCTATGGGCCTTTTTTCCCTGACTCTGACCTCCTCCTCGGTGTGTGTTTGTGATATGGTCCACGCTGTGGATTCCCCAAAAATGGGGTGATTCCGGTGGGCCACTGTGCCAGATTGCAATACATTATATACCTCTTTCTTCTATGGGCAGTGTGGGAGCTGTGGGGATGTCCGCCTAACTGCGGCGTTCAAACATCAGGGAATGTCAGCAGGTGATGAGAGAAAGGTGAGCTTTTTATCTTATGCTATCCTAGGTCTCATTCGAAAGGAACCCACAGCCCCTTGCATCTAGGGCTGATTAGATGCCATCCGCATCATGCATGAAGCAAAGTGCTGCATGAGGAAATGCCTTGGTTTACTATGACCACACTCTCCCTCTCACATTGTGTCATCTTGGATTTGTTCATTCACTCAGTATGCACTGATGCAGCATTTAGGCTGTCTAACTAGCAAATCTAGATTTAGACCCAAAATCATTCATTCTCCTCTCTTTTGCAGCCAGAATTTACCAAGAATAGATCATCCCAAAGGTAAATAATAACATGTTCATTCATGATCAAGTAATGTATTCAGAGAGTCCCCCTGTCCATTCATAGTGTAATCAAGCCTTAAGCCCTTCCCTCTTCCCACCTATCTACATCCAATATCCGGTGTGGAGAGACATACCTCGGAAAAATTGGGGCCCCGTCCAGCCTTAGGCACATTCTGTACATACTCTCATAGACCCATCCTCTCACACACGCATACAGCCACTATAGAATAGCGAAAAGGGTCCCTTACACACGCTCGGCCAAGGAGGAGTTGGGGAATTGGGTGGCAGTCGATCCCTCCTGCACCCTTCTTGGCAAGACTCCGCCTCTCGAAAACAAGCATTCTTCCCTCTCATATAAATGAGGTTGAAACCAAGCCTTGCACAAGGACCGAACCAGCTTCTCTTCTTGTTCATCACTCTCTTTACTCCATCCTGAACCTACTCTACCTCATCTAACCTTCCATCCCCTCTCCCGTCTTGCAAACCCCTTGGCGCCGGCGCCTTTCCTCATCCTTCTCTTCCCTAGCCCACTCGAGTATTTTCCTTACTCTGCTGCGTTCACTTCCCCACCATTGCACTTGACCTCTACGTGTGTACCTGACTGTACATCCTGTCTCCTCCTCCTCCCTCTCGCATCCTCTTTTGACCCCTCCTTCAATTACTATGGAACAGTCTTTCGTCGAACCATCTCCTAGTGTCCTTGCGAACGCCCTCGTCCCCTCCTCCTCCTCCCCTTCCCCCCCGGTCCCCTATTTCCCTACATCCACAACTACTCCAGCCTCGACGGCTGTGTCCATGGCTGAGACAATGGCAGACTCTACCCCTACCAACGATGCTTCAGCCTATTCTCCTCAGCAGCTGGGTCTTGTTATTGGTGCAAGTGTGGGTGTGGCTGGAGTGGCATTGATTGCCTTTACCGCCTTCCTGATCATCCGTAATCGAAGACTCAAGACCAAGGCTGATGAATGGGTCATCTCTACCTCATGATCCTTGATGCTCAGTTGATGTGCATGATCATTTCTGCTACTGCTTTCTCTAGGCGGAGTAGGGGAGAGGTTAGAGGAAGAGGAAGAAAGTGAATGAACTTGCTCAGGCCTTTTTTTTCTCAATGAACATTTCTCATACTATCTTGTTGAACTGAGGAAAAAGAAGGAATGGTTATGGTAGAGCCCCAAAAGATCTATTTAAACAACTAGCACAGGACTTGACGTAGTATGGTAGGGAGTATACCAGAATGCTGTATCAATATGGCTTAAAGCATGAGATGTAATAAGGTCGCCATGGCACTATTAACAGATAGACGGTTCAATTGACATGACAATAGCGAAGCATGTAATGTTTTATTTGTTTTATTTGAAAATGTATAATGAAAGTATTATTCATAAATCATTTGTCATAAACCATGGTATCATGCTCATTGAGAATACTGATACTAAAGCTAACAATTCGTACTGTAGCCCATTAGAATGGAAAATGAGATCGTTTCTCCTAGGCCACTCAGACTTGAGGATGTCCATATAATCACGCATAAGGGCACTGTGAGGGAATATATCCACCGGAGCCAAACGTTTGGGGCAATGTGTCTCTGAAGAATGGAAGGAATGGCGGTCAAAGTGGGGCTAGTATTGAACGAGAGCGCTTAGATTACTAGAGAGTGCATTACTCTAATAAGCGGTGTATCCAAGGATATTGGGAGGTGATAAACCGGTGGAGTGCTCTCCAGGTACTATTGGCTATCCCTGGTCCTTGGACCAGTAAAATCAAGATATGTCGATCATTTGGGGATAAAGATAAAGCGATACTTTGTTGGACTACTCGATAGTTATTCCTTGGGCTACTTCCTTGAGCTGATCGATGCCATTTCAACCTTGCAGAAAGAAGAAGGGAAAGGCGTATTGTGAGACCGAAAAGAATTGGTTCTTCTGTATAGCGGTAGGCCAGAACTTTCTATAATCGGGAGGATTGGACGATTTAATGAAGGGTAAACTACATTGGCGTCACATGGAGCGAATGGGTATAGTGAGTTGCTGAGACGGATAGGCCACATAATTCAACTCAGCTTCCTTGTACGTTTTCATTATAAATCCATAGAGAGAAGCATTCCATTTCTAAAAATAAATTGGCTTCGTCTGGACAGAGATTCCAAAGCTCATCCACCCTTACCACTCCTTCATGGAGTGGTTTTAAGAGGAACATCCGCAATAACCTCTCCAGCCGATAGTGACACGCTCTAAACACGAAAAAGAAGGAATCTCGTGCCCAGGTGTAATAGAAGAGGGAAGGCCCAGAGTGTGGTATAAGTAGAAGTGGTGGGATGACGGAGAAAGACTCTGACTTTCAACGGGTTGACTTAGCTACATCGTACCAAATGGTAGCATGTGTATTAGTACAATAGGCACGGAAAGGAACGAAGTACATATTTGTGGCTGATGGATATCAGTTATTATCTCTTTGTCTACGCCGTTGAGTAGGTTGGGCGCGATTTATTTATTTAAATAAACCACTGTTTCCCTCTCTTTAAAGGAGACATTTGGATAGTCAGAACGGATAGATTACTTTTCGTGCATTGTCCTCGGCATGGCTAGGACGGTCATATGGCTTCAAACCTGATCCAAAATTCATTGGTACAGTCGTTTAGGGCTGCATTATGCGCTAGGTAAAAGCATGAATCTGGCATTGCGATATTCATCCCAATGACCTGAATGGTTCCGCACGCCATTGAATCGGTCCATGGATTGAGTTTGTCGTGAGAACAGAGACGATAGCCATCCCCATATCAATTATGTTATCATATGAATTCCGCATAAGCATCATCCTGAATGGAGTCGTTAATAATAACAACGGAACATGCTGATAGGCCTTACGTTTTTGGACGGCATATGCGGATTAAAGACCCTATGCACACCATACTTTTAGGGGTTTATTGGTCCAAGTGTATCTCAAACCTTTTTCGCATCTTCCTCGTCGCGCTTTAAAAGCGGCCTTCTAAAAGCCATCGACTCCCATTGTATTTTCTTTGGTCGCGTTCTCCCCGGAGCACCATCCTAGTCGTTGATTCGAGTATTTGCTAGAGGTCATATCGCATTATGTATATATTTCTGTGTTTTCTGGCTCCGCTTTTCCCATTGTCTAGCAAATACTCCGCCCACATCGCCTTCTCCACCAATAGCGATGTCGCTTGGAACTGCTCATGTGCTTCTTGCATGGAGTATCTCACGCGCTCTCGCCTTCGTTAAACCAGGGTCTGGGAAAAACGACCAGCCGTCCAAGTCATACTCCGTTTATCATATCAGTAAAGTGGGGAAGAGGCATAAAAGGCCCATCGGTCCAGCCTCCTCACCAGTATCCCTCCTCCTCCCATCCATCCTACTCACCTATCCTACCTCTGTCTAGTCTCTTCCCTTGATCCCTTTAATCATTCAATTCACCCTTTCCCCTTTGATAATCCCCATATCCGCCCATTATGCGCTCCTTTACCATTACTCTCTCGGCCTTGGCCGCCATTGCTCTCTCCATCAATCCTGTCTATGCTGGATACGGCTGGTACTACCCCGAAACCGTGACGCAGACGACTACTGTGAGTGTCACCGCTCCTCCTGTCACCCAGACCGAGAGTTACACCGTTACCCAGGGACCTACCATTACCCTTCCTCCTATTACCACGACCAAGACTAAAACGGTTACCAAGACAGTCACCCCGGCACCCGTCACCAGAACCAAGACAATCACCGTAACCGCTGCTCCTACCAGCGTAGATCCCTCCGCTACTGAGGACCCCTCCTCTCCCACATCTACCTTCACTAATCCCCCACCCCCTCCGGCTGCTGGATCTTCCTCTACCTACCTCTTCTCCATCAAAAATCCCGAGAATAACTTTAACGCCTTTGACGCCGAATTCAAGCAAGCGATTGCCAAAGCGAACGATGCTCTGGATAATCCCAACGCCAACACCATTACCACTACCCTCAAGCTAAGCAACTTTGTCTCCTACACAGCCGTTATTAGCCTCGATGTGTACAACTGGATCCTTCATGACAGTCGTATCAACACCTTTGATGCTGATGGTTCTGGACATACCTAAGACCCGTGAGTATATCATGAGGAATGGCCCCTTTGATGTCTAAAGTGTCCTTGATGTAAAAGATGGTTCTGTTAACCTCGTACACAGGAATAAATGGGATGGAATTGAAGATGACGTAAATGGTCGCCTGGTTGTCTTGGACATGCCCCTGGGGAGAAACGGGGGCCATATACTTCAGACTGCGCTGATCATCGAGGGGAAGGAAAGGGACGCGATCTTTCTTTTGCAAAAGCTGATGTCTGTTTATTTAGAAAACCATACATTATGGCTAGAGAATATGGAAGAAATTACTGAGAGGAGAAGGGTGGGAAAGACAGGAAATGGATGCGCTTTTGTCCTAACCGACTGATACGTCATGTCAATAGTATACTCCAAATAAACAGGAGCGTCACACTGATTAGCTCAGTGGTTGTGGGGGATTGGCGCAACGGTAGCGCGTTCGACTCCAGATCGAAAGGTTGCGTGTTCAAATCACGTATCCCTCATCCTTTTGTATTTTTTTCTTTGAGTATGAGGCGAAGAAGGGGGGGGGGTTGTAGAAAGGCACAGGTGGTGGAAACGTAATGTGTCTCAAAGAAACCAATGAACTTTTCTTATTCATCCTTTTTCCCGTCTGTCCACACCCCATCTCATTCACACTCACGAGGAAAGATGAACACTCTACAATCCCTCACTGGAGGGGCCCTCCTCCTCGCCTTGTGAGGCGACCCACTTGGTTAGAAGGCCATGGACAATGCCCTCAAGGATCGTGGCATTCTCACATACCTCACTCCCCTCCACATTGTACTGCCGAGCATTGGCCCACATCGTGGCAAAGTCCTTTTGAAGGAGACCTCCATCGTCATGGTATACTCCGGCCTTGGCCCGGTCCCGGATCTCCTCTAGGGAAACGGGTCGTTGAATGACATCGTAGTAATCGGGGTAATCCTGCCGGGAGGGCAATTCGAGGAAGAGAGTGCACCTAGGCAGGGGAGGATTGTACCGAGGGTCCATATCGGCCTCCACGGCCTCCAGGATCTCCTCCACAATTTCATCCCCTAGAGGCTGCCCATCTAGAGGTGGTGCCGGGGTGGATCGGGGCAAAGGAGCTGGCGGGGGTGGTGGAGCCTGGGTCCGGCGCTTTTTACTCCCTCCGCCTCCTCCACGAGAGCGCTTCCCGCCCACACGACCCGCTTTCCGCCCTGAGCCGCTAGATAGGTCTTCCGAGTCCCGGTGAGGTCCATCATGTGTCTCCACCTTGACTTGTTGGGGTGGAAGATGGCCATCTCCATCCTGGAAATGAATGGAAGAGGAGGGACGCTTAACACTCCCCTTGACTGGGAGATTCCTTCGTTTCCCGCCCTGCCGAATGCTTCCATCCTCATCCTCCTCTTCACTCTTTTCTCTTCCTCTTTCCTTATCCTCGCTTTCACCCCCTTCGTCCTCTTCTTCCTCCTCCTCGACAGCCTCAGCATCATCCACTTCGGCCATTTCCCGAAGTCGTTTGGCCTCAGCCCTTCGCCGTTTAGCCTCAGCTCGGGCCTCCATGACTTCCATGGGATCTTCACCAGCCTCAATGGCGTCTAGGTACTGCTCCTCGGTGAGACCATCGTCATAATGGACCGTCTGACGTTCTCGACGTCCCCGGCCATACTTGGACGACCCTCTCCCAACCTTGACGGTCCCGTCATCCCCAATACTCTCCTCCCCTTCCCCTTCACCATTCTCCTCCTCCTCCTCGTCAAATTTGAGCATCCAATCGGGAATTTCATCGGCCTGCATCAGCCGTCTAGGAGGCCCACCCACCTCACCCCGGTGCGCCAGATGCCACGCCTCACTCCGAAGTTCCTCGCGTTCCCGGTCGGACCGGGTAAAGACAATCCTTTCCTCATCGGACCTGGCGCAAATCTCCACAAGCTCATCATCGGGCATGACCGCCTCAAACATGTCCTCCCCCTCGGCCTCACTCCCCTTCCCGGATCCATCAGCCCCCTTGCCCTTGTCCGAAGATTTGTTGAGGGAGGGGAAGCCACCGGCTGTATCATTGAGCAAGGCCCGAAGGAAGGCCTCACGTTCTTCGGCGGAGGTCTTGTTGTCGAATTTACCGGCCTGAATGACCTTCCCATCCATGTCCAGCTTATCATGGGCTCGGGCCAGGATTTGCTCCTCCACGCTTCCCTCCGTAATCAGCCGATAAATACGGACTTCCTTGGTCTGACCAATACGATGGGCTCGATCCTGGGCCTGGAGATCTTGATGGGGATTCCAATCGGAATCGAAAATAACAACGGTATCGGCAGTCTGAAGGTTGAGCCCGAGACCACCAGCACGGGTGCTGAGCAAGAAGCACTGGTAGGGGGAGTCGGGAGCATTAAAAGCCCCGAGCATGGCAGTACGATCATCACTCTTGGTGGTACCATCGAGTCGAAGATAGCCCCAGCCCTTGGAAAGCATGTAATCCTCCATGATATCCATGATCCTAGTCATCTGGAAGAACATGAGGACCTTGTGGTTCGAGGAGAAAAACTTGGGAAGCATACGGTCTAGGAGCTCAAATTTGCCCGAGGCCCTCCATACCATCTCATTGGTCCGATGGCCAGGGTTGATGATGTCCTCGACCTCTTGGAAGACAAATGGATGATTACAGATCTTACGGAGTTGCATAATGGTGTTGTTCATACCACGGACTTTGGCCCGACCCTCCTGAAGAGCGCTCCCGGGGAATAGCTGGCCCGAGAGCTTCATCTAACGGTACAGGGCAGCTTGAAGGGCGGACATGCCACACCGAACCACGGTCTCTACCTTATCGGGCAACTCGGACTCCACATCCTTCTTGAGCCGACGAAGGAGGAAGGGCCGAAGGACCTTGTGGAGACGTTGGATGATGAGAAGTTGCTCCTCTTCCTTAAGCTCGACTCTCTGCTCATCCCCAGCCCCGGCAGCGGCCATGGGCTCGGCAAACCACTCATCAAAAGACTTGGCGGATTTGAAGACACGGGGTAGGACAAAATTGAGGAGGGCCCAAAGTTCTGGAAGGTTGTTTTGCAACGGGGTACCGGTAAGGATGAGACGGTACCGGGTGTGGTAGTACTTCTGCAAGGTGCTTGAGAGCTTGGAGGAGGCATTTTTCATCCGATGGCCCTCATCGATGATCATGTGAACCCATTTGTACTTGCACAAAAGAGGCCTATCCTTGAGAATGTACTCGTAGGTGGTGAGAAGGACCTGGAAGGACCCGTGCCTCAGACGAGTCTGCTGGATATCCCGGCGCTGACCTGGAGTACCCTTGTAGACGATAGTGGCAACGGCCGGGGCCCACTTTTCAAACTCCAGGGTCCAGTTGGTGATGGTAGAGAGAGGAACGATGACGAGGAAAGGGCCGTTTTGACGTTTGTGCTCAATAAGGAAAGTGATGAGGGAGATGGTCTGAATGGTCTTACCCAAGCCCATCTCATCGGCGAGGATACCGTTGAGACGGTTATTGTACAGGGAGACCATCCACTCCAAACCCTTGACCTGGTAATCTTTGAGCTTACCCCCGACCAGAAGGGAAGATTGCTCAGTGACCTTTTCCCGGATACGATGGGCCACGCCATAATAATCCACCTCCCCACCATCTTGTCCTGTGATGGCATTCTGAGCCGAGATGCCTCCATCGTTGGTCGGAGAGATTTCGTCTGGAAGGGGGAGGGGGGAGATGGGAAGATGTGTGTGAATTTATATGAATGGACCAACGTGTGTCCTCTTTCCATCCCCTTCTTACCTGGTGACTCAGTATCAGTATGGAAAGCGGCCGCTTGAACCTCGGGCCCATCCGACCTTTGCTGCTCCTGGACGGCGCCAGCTAGCTCGGAAAGGAAACGATCGGTCTGAGAAAGAAGATCCTGGAGACGGGAGTCTTTACTCTCAACCAAGAGACGCTTGTAGGCCTCTTCATCATTACTTTGCAGGGCACGGATACGGGCACGGGCCATACGTTCACGAGCACGGGCCTCCTCCCGTTCGGCGGTACCATGGTACTGTAGAACGGATCGACCGAGGCGCATACCCCGTTGAGCATGGGACCTGGACCATTCCCGGAGCTCACGACCATGCTGCAGGAGGGTTTCGAGGTGGGCAGCAGCCCTAGCCTTCCTCCTCCTCTCCCGTTCAGCGCGTTGTTGGCGTTCCAGGCGCTCAGTGACGCGGGCCTCCCGTAAGGCCGCGCGCTTGGGACGACGGCTCCCGTGACGGTCAGCCGCGGTGAGGAGAGTGGTGGCACGACGCATGCCCCGACCCAGTTCGGCACGTAGACGTCGTTGACGCTCCAGGAGCCCTAGGCCCTTGAGCTCAACGACCGCTCGCATCTTGCCCTCAGGGCCTAGGTTAGCAGGGAGATCCTTAAGTTCGGTAGTCCTTGCGGTAATACGAGCACGAATACGCCTTTCCCTTTCTGCACGCATCTCATACGGGTCAAGGCCAATGGGCAAGAGACCGGGGATGAGGAGACGTTGGCGACGGGAGGCTTGAGGAAAGCCAGGGGCGGTGGCAGCCAGGATATAGGCGTAGGGGGAAAGGTATGAACCGTACGAGGATGGGTCATGAGGGTCGGCGGGGACTGCGGCACGGGGGGCCGAGGCAGGAGTCGACTGGGAAGGAGCGGGATGAGTGGGGGCAGGAGAGGGTGTTGTCCCCATCCCATTGGGTAGGCCATGGGGGTTTAGTGGAGCGGGGGTCAACGCTGAAGGGGCACTTGTTGCAGGAGTGGAAGAAGGAGGCTGTGCTGCGGCGAGGGGAGCATGACCATTAACCATGGAGCTAGAAGGTGCGGAGGAGGGATGGGTTTGGGCGTGGAGGAGAGGGATCTGAGCAGCAGCCTGAGAAATCCTAGCAGCTACTGCAGGGATCTGTCCAAAGGATCCAGGCTGGATGGAAGAGACGGGGGCCGAGGAAGGTCCGATCGACTCTGAGTTGGGTGCAGATCCTTGAGGGGAGAAAGGGATACCCTGTTGTTGTTGCTGCTGTTGCTGCTGTTGCTGCAATTGTTGCTGTTGTTGACCAAAGATGGCCTGCTGCATCTCGGCAGGGACAGGAAGACCACGGTAGAGAAGCTTGAAGGCCTGAATCTGATTACGAAGGGTGGCGAGATTGGCATTGGGGAAGGGAGAAGAGGGGGTGGTGGGGCCGGGAGAGGGGCTTTGTTCTACGAGGGGATGACGGGTGAGGAAAGAGCGGTGAGCGGGGTGGAGGGAGGAGGAGGAGGAGGAAAGGCGAAGGGTGTGGGACAACTTACGATGAGAGGCAGCAGATGAGACGGATGGGGAGTGATGGTTCATGGCAGGTGGAGGGGCTTGAGCACTTGATTGGGGCTCTGTAGCTTGGGATGAGGAAGCGACTGGGGGCTGGAGGGGGGATTGTCCTTGCCCCAGTTGTTGCCCTTGTCCCGGTTGCTGTACCTGGCCAGACTGTTGCTGCATTTGCATACGCTGGAGGTGCTGCTGTTGCATGACCATCATCTGGGCCTGACGGATAGTGCGGAGACGATTGAGCAACTCTGCGAATTCCTGATTGTTTTGCTCATTGGCGCCTTCCCTTGCTAGGGCTTGAAGGCGCTGAGGAAGGGAGAGAAGGGAGGGAGAAGTGAGTGAGAAGGAGGGAGGGAGGGAAGGAAGGGAGAAAAGGGTCATGATAGGGAGACTTACGTGTAATTGCTGTTGTGTATGTTGTTGGGCTGCAGCGGCAAGGAGGACAGAAGGATGGAGTTGAGGAACGGCGGGGGTGGAGGTGGGGCCGTTTGCCTCTGTTCCTTGACCTGGTGTACCAGGGGGCATGGCGGGGGTGGTCCCGGCGCCTGAGGTGGATTGAGCTGGGCCAGAGGGGTCCGGCATGGCTGATGCTAGGAGAGGGAGCGCGTGGGATGCACTTGTCGTCACTGTATGATCAAGGCAGCTAAATCCCAATCAGGGGAGTAGAGGAAGGGAGGAGGATCTGGAGGGGAGAGGGGAGATCAGGCAAATACTGGTATTGTTTATGGTTCGTGGAAAGCACGAAAGGAAGGGTGAGAGAGAGGGGCGAGGGGAGTGGAAGGGGGTGGGGGGGGGGGGGGGGGGTGTGGGTGGGGGGGGTGAGGGCAAAGAGCCAATGGAGAATATGTGTGTGAGGGAGAGAG
>KZ987755.1:0-30381 GCA_003614145.1 Piptocephalis cylindrospora
CCACCAGAGAGCACTAGCGATCAGACTGAGGGAAAGGAGAGGAAGTCGCTTGGCCTTAAGTGGGGGATAGTGTCGATTCTTTAGGGCATACAGGACGGCGATAACTCCAACGCCATACAGGATGGCGGAGAAAGTGAGGATGATAATAGTGGGGGTTTTCCCAATGGGATCGTCGGTCATGCCAATGGTTGCATTCATGGAAATGGGGAAAGCTTGAAGGGATGCCGAGGTAGTAAGGACCTGTTGGCCCTGACCAGGCTCATTTCTACCTATCATCTACGAGGAACAAGGGAAGGATGGCAGTGGGATAGAGAAGATCAAGGTGGGCGGTCAGGATGATGTCAGGACAGTGTGAATGCTACTCTACAGGCACACACCCACGCTTAAGGAGATGAGGGGAGGGAATGGGACCAAGCGACGAAGGGGAGAGACGGAGATGGAAGTGGAGAGGGGCTGGAGAAGCGCTAAAGTCGAGGAGAATGGAGTTGGAGGGAGAGAGGCGGGATAATGTCTCAGTTTCGTCAAGTCAAAAGTGGGAAGGGGAAATATCGTGGCTAGTTGGAGAGACAGGAGCAAAATGGGGTAAGAAAAAGGGAATCCTGAGGGTGAAGAACGGCTAACGGAGGCGTGAGGAATGGAGGAGTGGGGATGGAGATGGGTGGTGGAAGTGGAAGTGGAGGTGGAGGGGAGGGGAGGGGAAGGGGAAGGATCGTCAGTGTAGGAAGAGCGAGAGAGCGAGCGAGGAAGAAGAGGAGGGCGGACGTTCGTCAGGTGGAGGGGCGCCAGGATGTTTGAGGATGGCTCGGGAAGGGGGAAGGGAGGGGTCACGACAGGAAGGAGAGGATTGGGGTGGAGGGAGATAAAGAGGAAGAGAAAGGAAGATATTTCACATTACTTTGTGTGTGAGAGGGTATGGCATGAAAGACCTTGCCAGCCCAGGACAGGAGGAAGCGGATGTCGGAGATAGATCACGACTGACGGACTTTCAAATCAGGATCCTGCAGGATGCATACAGCCTATGAAAAGAGAGGTTTTTAAAGACTTAAACGGTAACAGAGAGAAAAGAAGCCTAAGCGGACGTGGCGGAGGGAGGGGGGGTAAAAGATGGCAAGGAAGCAACAACACAGGGCCACCTGGGATGGGAGGACAGAGCCCGTGGTTTACATGTGGCCAGAGGTTGGTACTCATCCTGGGGAAAAGTCTCGTCTATACAAGGCGGTGAGGAAAGGGAGTCAGGTCACTCTGGGATGCCTTCAAAATACTCCGATGACCCGAGAGAGCTTGACAGGCAAGGAGTATACAGCCTTGTTGTTGAGGATACATGAAGGAAAAAAGAGATCGGGATACTGAGTTTCAAGATTGATAGAATCTCGCAATAGTAGTGAGAAGGTTCATAGCCTCTTGTGGTAAATACCATGATCAGAAAACAGCAATGAGAGGATGAGGCAGAACAAGTACACAGGATGAAATTCGTCAGGGCAAGAAGCAGAAAGAAAAGATGAGAGGCTAGCAAAGACACTGACGCACACAAAGACAGGATCTTCCCGCAGAAAGAAGGAGAAATTAAATGACCCGATCAGCTGACATGGCCCGAACACGACGGGCATCCACCATGGCCTGGTAAGCCCCGTCCTCCTCTCCGGCATGCCCGACGCAGCTGGCTGGGAGGGGTATCCACGGAAGGGATGGGTCCACATCCAGACCCGGTCCATCACTAGCATACGTCCCCACTCGTTTCTTTCCCCCAATGACCCGCAAGGGTGGAGGGGGCACAGTCGATTCCTCACTCATTCCACTCACGGTAGTATGTGATCCGGAACGGCCACTACGATGCGAGGCTCCACGAATACTTCGACCTTCGGTGTGCTTGGAGGATGCTGTGGTTGTACTAGGCCACCGGCTGACCATGGCGGGTAGGGGAACGCGAAGACGAGAGTCTGGCTGTCCCAGCTCCCGGATCGTCGTTCCCGTGGAGGGAGCGGAAGGTCGGGCGGTCGGTCGGATCCCTAGCTTCTCAACATCCCGCAGACCTGGATCCGTCTCAATCTCGGGTCCAGGCACCCCACCCTCCCCGCCCCCATCATCACTATCCTCAGCATTGAGGGCCAGGACAAAGCGCATGAGGTAAGCCTCTCGTCGAAAGAGACATCCAAAGAGGGGTGGGGTGATCACCAGCCAAAAGTAGATATTCCCGACGAGAAGATCCACAATGACCAGAATGTACTTGCCCCAGAGGTGGAAAGTCCAACGTTTGAGGATGAACGTCCCATTGAGGAGGAAGGTGATCACATACAAGAGATAGCCGATTCGAGTTTCGTTGAACTCGTTGAACCCCTGCCGGATCCCCCGCAAGGCCCAGGTGAACCATCCGAGGATAAGAAGGAAAAAGACGGTAAAGATGAGGAGGACCAGAGAGAAGTATGGGTTAAACCGACAGTCTCCGTGGATTGGATCCAGGTAGTCGGTCCAGATAGGCGGGGCAAAAAGGGAGAAAAAGCCCACACCCAGCACCGGGGTTCCAGCAATAAGAAAGGGTAGGATGAAGCGTTGGTCAGAGATGGCCCGTCGTCGGACAAAGACATGGAACAATGTGTAGAGTCGTAAGGTCAGAACTCCGAGGACGAGACACAGCCCAAAGATCCATTGAACCCAGACACCCCAAAGGATGCACAGACTCCAGGGCCCATTGTAGGTGAAAAAGCCATTAGTTTGCATGACCCCAATGAACCAGAGAAATGAGGCGACATAGGCGGTCGATAGGAGAGGCAAATGCTTCACCTTGAGGGGCGGATACTGTCGATGCCAAAAGGCGAGGATGAGGGCGATGAAACCTAGGCCATACAGGACAGTAAAGGCGATGTAGATGACTTGGCGTGCCTCATCTGGGAGCTTCTCGTCCTCCAATAGATACCGCATGTATCGCTCATCGGATGGAGAGTGGGGTGTGAGATGACCGCGACTGCCACCATTGTGTAAAGATTCGGCCAACGGCGCTTGTCGATGGCCGTGGGTCATAGGCTGGGAGGAGAAAGTGGCCTTTGTCGAAAGGAAGTGAGGGGGGGGGGGAGGGGGAGAAAGGGAGAAAAGACCAGGGTCAAACTTGAGAGATGGATTGGCAAGATGTGAAGTCGTAGAGAGCGAAAAGATGGAAAAGGAAGTTAAGCCACGGAAGGTCTCAGAGATAGTAGAGGGGGGGAGGGGGGAGTGGGTAGAACGACAGTTTCCGCTAATCGGGAAGCGTTAGCGCATATAGGATAGGGCGTGGCAGGAAGAAGAGAAGGGGGAGAGGGAGGGAGGGAGGGAGAGGGGGAGGCGGGAGTAAGGCTGGTGACCGTACTTTGATTGCAATAGATCGTCAAGAGGTAGGGGAGGAGGAAGAAAAGTTAGCGAGAGAGGCGTAGAAGGGAAAGAAAGGGAGGAGGAGAAGGAAGGACGGAAGGAAGAAATCAGAGGCCGGATAGTCAATAGAGCTGCACTGAACGCTTTGCATTCCATCTACTAAAAGGATGATCAGTGGTCCACTCACCCGGAGCTGGAATGGACTAGAAGCGGAGTTGGGGGAAAAGGGGATGGACTACCAGATAAAAAAGTGACAATAGGGTTGTGAGTTCCGCTTGACCGTCATTCCTGGGTACAGGCTGAGGACGGGCTGCTAAGTAGGCCATGACCATCCTGGCCTTGCCGGCTCCCTGAGATAAGGGAAGTCTGACGTAATACTCCCTCAAGTGTTGTATAGAGGGAGAGACATGGTATGGGCCACTCAGACCGCCCAGCTCTCATTAAAGATCTAGACCTTTCAAATTTAGGGCGAGAGACAGGTACACAAGGTGGATAATAATACACAAACAACCCATCACCCTTATAATTTGATAAAAAGAACAATGTCCAGAAGATGATTCAACAGCACGTTTTTATGTCAAGAAATTTCAAGGCACCGTCCACCGATATGGTATGGTATTGAACCTTGATCGACAAGAAAGGACATCATCTACTGAGTCACATGAACACCTCCTTGATCCTGTACCACCATGGCAGCCTGGCCCCTACGGGTGGGAAGGGTGCCGGAAGGGAGACCATTTCGCGATTCGAATTGACGGATAGCACGCATGTCGGAAGCAACGAGGGTGGCGTATACGGTCTGGGTGGCCATGGCGGTGACAGTGGCAGTGACAGTAGTCGTGGCCATGACAGTGACAATGGGAGAAGGAGGAGGGGGGCCGGAGTAACCAGGGTCTTGCGGGACGATGTGCACCTGGGTCACAGGAGAAGGATAATACTGGGGCTGTGTCTGGGCCTGAGCTTCCAGGCGATCTAGCTCCTTAGCCTTGTCTCGGTTATCCTTATATTTCTTTGCGGCCCAAATACCACCGACCGCGACAGCGGTTTTACCAAAGATGCCCAAACCCTCCTTAGGTGCAGGGGAGGGAGAGGCCTGTAGGGAGACGGCAAGGGCAAGAGTGAGAATCAGGCAAAATTTGAGTTGCATGACGGTGCTACTGGAGAAAAAGTAAGGGTGAGAGGTAGGGTAGGGTAAAGGCGACGTCGTAAACGGGTAGTGATGAGGGAAGGCAATCGATCAAAATGATAAGTAAAGAGGAGGGCAGGTAAGTCCTTGCAGGCACTGTCGTAAAGTGAACGGGAGAAAGGGGTAGGGATGGGAAAAGGACGAGGGACTTGAGAGGGCGGGGCAAGCAGGGCCGTCTTTATAAAGCATTTTCCTCTCTTCAATGCCCCCTGTTTCGAACTGGAGTGGGTTGGCGGAGTCTTGCTGAGGTCCCTTGCAGCTCACCAGCAATCACCCCTCCCTTTGCTGTTCAATGAGAGCTGGCCGAAAGAAGGGACCTCCTGGAGTATCACTGATATACCCATGAGCGGAGCGTGCAGTTGACAGATGGAAAAGCGGAGGCGCATTTAGTGTGGTCAAGGGCCCTAGATGAGCTCCACGTCTAATACCGCCTCTAGTTACCCTGAGCTTTCCTCTATAATGGGATAGCATGACCACGGCATGCTACTTGGTGAAACCCATTATGCCTTGGCACTAGGAGTGTCTTAATGAGAAGCAGTGTAGGGGAATAATCGGACGTATTTTAAGGGCTAGGGGCATGGCTTGTAGAAATCAGGGTCTTATCTTTGAACCTGACATAATGACACGCAGTAGAACACGGGATTAAGAGATGACTCGGTTGGCGTCTAGGATTCCTCTGCCGCTACTACAATGGTCCCATCTTCATGCGGCCTATGAGACGTGGTTAGATCCAGGTCTTTTTATGGCAGCAGCCGAGGATATATAAGGCTGGCCAAGGCAAGCAATAATTGAGCCCCTTGACTAGGCCAATTACATAGAAGAGATGAAGCGAAAGAAGTGTGTCAGCTATGATCCCGCTCGACTGAGAGATTGAGGACAATGTAGGGACAATAACAGCGGTGATGGTACGTGTTGCTGCGTGCATCATCCATAATGGATCACATCTACATTGGTAGGATAAGGCTACTTTTGCATCAATTCCTCTGTCGATTTGATCCGTAGGAGAAGGAATGATATAAGGATGTAGCAGGGGATACTAGGAGGAAAAAGAAAAATGCATGATGACATAAGATACATGCTAACTAGCCCAGCTACAAAGATGAGCGCATTTTAGCGGTAGTTACATCACATCCTTCTCTAATAGCATCAAGAGGCAATGATCGCGCTAGAGTCAAAGATCATAAAGAGTAATTAGTACGATCATCACCATAAGACAGCGTCAGAGGCCCTGGATTGACTAGGTTTGCGAGGTTATCGAGATATCAATCATCAAAATGGGTAGCCTAGCTATCAGTACAAGTGATTGGAGAATGACTCAGAGAGTGACGGATAATGTATTAATGTATTACTGAAAAGCATTACTTTTGGTTGAAAGGATCTAGACGAGTCAGGGGGGAGGAGCACAACTTCCAGGAACACTAGAAATACCAGGGACATTAGCAATATTAGGAATAACAAGAGTCAGGAACAGGAGGGAGACTAGGAATACCAGGGAGACTAGGAGCGACGGGATCATCAGCAGGATCAGTCAGAGACACCGCTAGCATAGAGTGGCTTCGCGGCAGGGTCATCCCCGGGGGGAAACGCACGGTTCATTAGCTCCTGCAGACAAGATGGTTGCTCGAATGATCATTCGAGTAAGGTCTATGATGCCCCGAGTAGGGAGTCTCTTGTCGGTTCTCAAAATAGGATGGTGCAGCCATCGATGAAGTAGTGGTGATGAGGCCGAGGAGGGTGAGAGTAATGGAGATATACATGTGGAATATTCGAGGTAAAATCAGAGGTATGGTAGACTAGAACCTGGGAAGTAGAGATGGTTGATATACTCAAGATGACAATTGCTCTTTGACACTCTCCCCTTATGACCCCTCCATACCTTTCTTATTTCGTGTCCTCGTGGCTCATGTCCTACCCCAACCAAGGCCAAAGTACAGTGCCTCTTTAAGCTATCATCTACCTCACTTGAGCCTAAAATTTATCGTAACTCATAATGTAGACCCATGAGGGGATAACACACAGAACTATGATCCCTGTTTTTAAGCACCATATCCTTAGACAGGGGGTAGGTCCAAATCATGGGGCTGCGAGCCATATAAATGTTAAACTTGGGGATTGACTAATGCATGGCCCGATATCCCGAACCTCACGACCACGACCACGACGCTGATCACATTGCTGTTCCGATAGATATGGTCATACAGGCACTCCTAGATAAGTTCGAGTGTACGCAAAAAAGTGTTTATCCTTCGAGATAAAGGTCTTTTAATGAAATGGGGAGCAGAATATTCATATAGCAATTAATCGATCCATGACGATCCTCACCCGACCACCCTGCATCCTTTTCTCCGCGCACGCGATCCGCATGGCATGAAGGATCGTAGCAGTAAACAACGAAATGTATTGAGGAAGATCACAATCCTCACCTTCACAGGTTCATTTCAAAAAGGCTCGGGACCTTTCCTCACAACATCGCCGCTTCCTCCATGGAATTTCTCCTTTAATTTCCTCCATTTCTCCATCGTTCCCCTTTCAATGGCCGTCCTCCTTTGGGCTCTCATCAGCATCCGAAGCAACATTCGTAATTCGTACTTTAAATCAGGCCTGAGCGTTGTCTCGGATGAACTTGACACGATCCGTAGAACATTTCGATAAATACATCAAAATGTGCATTTAGTATCCAGGAGACTAGATGCGATTCCTAATGATCCCGGAAGATTATACAGCGAGAGGATCACATCCTCCCTTCCATCTTCTCTGTCCCTCCATCAAATGATGGTACACAGGGCCAACGAATTACTGTATATCCAGACGTTCCTTGAGTATCTCAGGAAAGCTCGCTTTCTTTTTTTCCACACAATGACTCATTGGACTTAGCCCTGCCCCATCCGAGTGGATACCGTGAGGTGGAAAAACGCGCACATCAGCCCGTGCATACCCGATCCTTCCTTTTTCTGATCTCTGCTTCCTCCTAACCTTCAGTCCTACCATGTCTTCCTCTCGTCTTCTTCGTCTCACCCAGCTTGGCCGTCGCGCCGTCCCCTCCATCCTCGGTAGGGTCGCTCACCCTAGCGTGGCACGTCCCCTGATCTCGGCTGTCTCCCGCACTAGCCCCTTCTCCACCTCTGTTCCAGCCCGGGGACACGGTCTCGTCGACAGTGAGCTGACCCAGAAGCTCGGAGAGGAGCTTACCTACGAGCAGGAACAGTCCGAGGAAACCCCCGAGTTTCTCAAGGCCTTCCAAGAACAGGGACTCTGGGAGGTTGATGATGAGCCCGGTTCTGATGAGTTCAACCTTCGCCGCTCCTTTGGTAACGAAAAGATTACCATCCGGTGCTCCGTTTCGGACATGGTCAATAACAGCAGCGCCGAAGAGGATCCCTTTTCTGAGGACTCTGATTCCCAGGCCGCTGAATCCGGTGACTTGGCTGCCGTCAAGCGCGAGTACCAATCGCTCAAGAACGACGCCAAGGAGGCCGCCGGTGAGGAAGGCCTAGCCGATTTCCCTGTTGATGCCCTCATCACTGTGGAGAAGCCTGGTAAGGGCGTCCTCGTTGTCGAGGCCACCTTTGAGGTCGGTGAGGTTGGTGTCAGTGCTGTCCGGTACATTAACGATGCCACCACCGCCCTTGCCAACACTGCTGAGGGCGACTGGAAGCGTCGCTACCTCTATGCTGGCCCTCAGTACGGTCAGCTCGATGAGAATGTCCAGCTTCAGTTTGACCAATGGCTTGCTGAGCGTGGTATCGACACAGGTATCGCCGTTTTCCTCCCCAACTACATGGAGTACAAGGAGCAGAAGGAGTATGTCCGGTGGCTCGCCCAGGTCAAGGGCTTTGTCCAGGCTTAATCCTCTCCATGGTATGGTCTTCTTTGAGGTGTATGGGGAAATAGGACGAGGAATAAATGGATGACAAGCGTGTGTTGATTATTTCATGTGGTCTTTTCGGGGAAAACAAAACATCAGAGAAAATAGGGACATGACATCAAGGGAAGGGACTATAATGCTTTTTCTTCGAGCATTCTCTCTCTCTTCACGCAACCCGTCTTTCCATCCAAAATCCTGCGTTTCTTGCCTGCACATCTACAATTTGGCTTCGACAAGCTCACCATGGTTGTCCACCTGGTTGTACTTTTCCCAATCAAGGGCAATGGGAGCATAGAGGATGGCCTCGGGGATGGCAAAGGCATCAACGAGACCGATGGCCTGGGGAGCCAAATGCCTCACAGAATTTCCAAGGATAGTCTCCACCTTGGCAGCATCCTGGGGGGCGATCCAGCCTCGGGAGGTGAACCATCCAAGGTCACGCTCGATAATATCTAGGGCATATAGCCGGGTCAGGGCCTCCAGGATCTTGCGAAGGCCAGGCGACGTAGTCTCCCGCGCCCGCTTCACCATCTCATCCATGCACAGGGCCTCCCCGTAGGATCGGGCCATCCGTTGGATCAACTCGCTCTCCTGGTACATCCAGACCTCGAAGATCCCGCTCTTCTGGGAGATCTGGGCCATCTTCCCGGCAAGTTCCTTGGCACTACCCACATACTGAGCTTGAAGAAGGTTATGGAGAGTGGGGAGACTGGTCAAGTCCACGCTCTTTCCCGATCCAGCTTGGCCCTTAACCTCGGGCAGCTGCACATCTCCGGCAGAAATGGCTGCCAGAAGCTCCTTGGACACTTTCTGCATCAGCACAGAGTTGTCCCCTTCGGCAGTCATGCCGGCATGAGCAAATCCAATAACTCCGGAGAGCCGAGAGGCCCTTAGATACCCCTGACCCCCGCACCGCTCCCGGCAAATACTGCCAACGCGCTCTACATGCCACGTCACCAATGGCTTGATCACACAGCACTCACGGACGACTGTGGCTTGATCCGAGGCCGGGTTGGCCCACAGAGCCTTGACACGGTTCATGCCAAAGGCTACAGCGTATGTCCGGGCCAGGAGAGGAAGAAGGGCTCGTTGCTGCAGCTGGTAGGCCAGGATCGGGGTATCAGATTGACCCTTGGGTCCCACGGCCAAGCGAGTGGCGGCATACCGGATAGCGACAGTCAAGGCAAGTTTTCCGGCGCTCAGGGTCATAGCGGCGATACACAGACGGCCCGAGAGAAGTTGATCGGCCACGCGAATGAAACGTTGACGACGACCGGTGATCCGGGAGCTGAATTCCCCAGACGCTGAGACATCCGAGTGGCGGTTTAGGAGGTTCTCCCGGGGGATTCGCACGTTCTTGAAGGCAAGAAGGGCGTTATCCACGCCGTCCAACTCCTGCTTCCTACCCATATCCCGGATGATGACCCCGGGAAGAGGCTTAAGCCCCTCATCTCGGATGGGGACGAGGAAGGCATGGACCCCCTCTTGCTTCCCTTGGACTGAGAGCTGAGCAAAGACGATGCAGTAGCGGGCATGAACAGCTCCATTGGTGATCCAATACTTTTGGCTCTGAGTGGTGGGGGAATGGATAATGAACTCGGAGGCCTTGGGATCATAAGTAGCGGTGGTTTCCATCTCAATGGCATTATTGCCGTAGCCCAGTTCAGTGAGACCAAAGCAGCCAGTGGCATCCAGACGATTCAATGCAGGCAGGAGGTGCCTGTGTCGCTCAGTACCCAGCTTGAGTAGTGTTCCGCCAAAGAGATTGTAGTGGACAGTCATCTTGGTGGCGCTTCCACCATCGGCAAGGCCGATGCACTCATGGGCAGCAAAGATGTTCAAAGGGTTGGTCTCAAAGTCCAGGATGGAGATGAAGCCCTCTCGAGCAACCGATTGGAGTCTCTTAAAGGCCCGGTCCCGTTCCTCGTGAAGAGGAATGTCGAACCGGGGGACAAACAAGTCCCGGTGCTCCGCCATGTATTCTTTGAACCGACGGCGGGTCTCACGGTTATCCGGGTCTAGGAGCTCATTTAGCTCCGCTGGGGAAAACTCCGCCTTAGCTGCCGAGTTGGACTGACGAACGTTGGCAAAGGCCACTTGAGTCATGTTGGGTTGGAGGAGGGGGAGGGGTTTAAAGGAAGTAGGATGAAAAGTGTGGTAAGGAAGAGAGAGATGGGATGAGGTGAAGAAACAGCGAGATAGCAGGCTGGATCCAGGTCTGGAATTTATAGTGAGGTGGCGGAGAACATGTGATGAGACTATGGTGATACGTCAGCTTCAGTCAGGAGTGGACTTCGGCTAGGCCGGGTAACAGGGTGGGAAAGTCCGTCATTCCCTGACTAGTAGAGGCTGGTCATGGAGTGTGTGAAATCGGCAATCTGCAGTACCGAAGGTAGAACACAATGTGGAGCGAGGTAAAACCTAACTAGTCCATAGTGTGGGGGAAACACGTGAAGATCCCTTAATGCTACTGCCCATGGCTCCTGATGTTGAAGCCTGGATAGGCGCCCTTTATGCTGTTTAGACAACCAAAGAGCATTGATGATTACATGATAGTCCCTTTTTTACCCTTGATATGCATTATTACACACTACATGTCCACGAGGCAAAAGGCCAACCATCGGTCGATCATCCATAAAAGCTCACGCATTCAATCCCCAATGATGTCGCTCGCTCGTACCTAGCATAAGATTTCATAAAAGATTCAGATGATATCATACAGAAAATGACTCTTGGTCTATTGCTAGTCTATCTCAATCTTCAAGGTCCTTCTGATAGGCCTCAGCTAGTTTGACAAGAGCTTTGTCTGCCCCCCTACTCCGGACTCGGTAAAGGAACTCTAGTACTGCTCCTACATCCTCATAGATCCCCTCGCCCTTAAACCACACACCCCCCAAGGGACACTTGAGCCTCTAGATTCTTGAGTATCTCACCGCACCATCATTTGTACTAGAAATAAATGGCCACAGTTTCTCAGCCGCCAGGAGGCTCACAGGATTAAGAAGTCCTGAAGCATCCTAATGACCCACTCCATACTCTTGTTGTATTCGTATCCCCAGAGACGGAGATATGCTTAGACAACCCAACGCACATTTTTTCTCTCTTCAAGTCCCTCATACAGCTCCACGGTCTATATCCAATCTTGCTCGACTCCCAAGTTTTCTTCGCACAGGCGCCTTTCCAGGAATGCGGCTTGTCCATAGTGGGTTTTCCAGGAGACCCTTGCCCTAAGTAATACCAGAGCACCGTTTCCATCCCTGTCAGCAGTGCAACTATGGAGGAAGCCTAAGGGTTTCGCTCCTGATACCACGCGTCTTTCTGTCGGAACGGTGAGTAGGCGTTTACGCCTCTTTGTTTGGTTGTATAAAAATTTATTGTCTTATGGGAAACACACACCCAAGGGACATTTCAGAAAAGTGCGGAAATTTAGAGATGCCTCCACCAAAATGGTGAAATAGACGGCTTTACTTTACACCCACACAATTTGGATATCCTTGAAATGGGCTACCCCTATTGGTTCTCCATACCTTTGAAACTTTAAACCTTCTAATAACGATTCTTCATTCAGGACACAAATAACATCTAGTTATGTGTACATGAGGCATGAGTCACCCTTTCGCTTGGTAGCATGACTCAAGATGACAGGGTTGGGGTGAATGGAATGCGTGTGTGAATGCAGATAGGGACGAATCATAGTCTATCCCAAACGCAGATATGTGGGGGTGAGATGGCGGAGCTGGCGCGCTTGTTGTCCCACTCACCACCAGGATTGTACGATCATCAGAGGAGTGACAAGAGCCTTTCGAGGGATACTAAGCATCATCAAAGATGTCACATCTAGACACAATGACTCACAATGTACAGTCGAGAAGAACCAGTAAATGAAAATGAATCATTCATCCTTATAAAAGGTTCTTTTTGCTCGACCCTTCATCTTTCCACCTACGCCTCTGATTCATCCTGGTCACCTAGGTTGCCCTCATTGCTCTATATAGTATCTCTCTTCTTATCAGATTCAGACCCAGCCTCAGATCCAAAGCACAAATCCACATTCAACCCCAGGCGGAACCCCAAGCCCTAAACCTCAAATTCCATCCCTACCCCTCTAAATCTTCACCAAGCCACTTCCCTATGAACATGAAGTTCGATATTCGTGAAAAGGCCATGGAGCAGCTTAATCCACTCTTCAACCTTTTTACCACCAACCAAGTTCAGATGATCATGATGTCCTGGCTCCCGAGTTTAATGGACAATAAGGTCCTGTCAGGGATCCCCATGGTGGATATGTTCATATTCTCCATCCTCTCCACCCTCGTCGTCTCCTTTATGGATATTATTAAGGTGCTCGGGCAAGCTGCTTGGGACTATGAAGAGGATCATGAAGAGGTCACCAGCTTCCGTGTAGATCCCACTCGACGTGATCAGTGCAAGCAGCTAGTCACCAACCCTTATTATGCGGCCCTCTCATGGCTCATCACCCAAGGGGCACGGGATCTTGACGATGGCCAGTTCATTATCCAAGTGGCCGAGGGTCACGAGGAGGAAGGAAAGCTCCTGGATTTCGACATTCTTCCCGAGGAGAATCATGAGTTTACCATTACCTATCAACACGAGAGATATCGGGTTTCCACAAAGGGACGTAGCGCCAATGGAAATAACAGCTTCAAGAGGCTTAACCAGGACGAAGAAGGTGAACCTGAGACTGAAGAAAGCAAGCAATCATCCATCTACGTGACTCCCCTGGGCCCAGTGACAGAGGAGGCCAAAACCTCTGAGAAAAAGGGCTTCTTCAGCCCAACCAAGACCCTCTCGCCCGTAAGTAGGGATGTCAAGTGGTTCGAGTCTCTACTGCGCAAGATATGCAATGAGCACAAGAAGAATCTGAGCCGCGAGAAGAGTCGAAAGAGATGGCAGCTCGGACATGCTTGCCAGTGGAACACCTCGATAAACCTCCAAAAAAATAACGGGATTTCCTCTATTGCTCTCGATAAAAAGCAGGAGGTCATGCTGATCAAGGACATCACTACCTTCCTTAAGGACCAAAAGTTCTACGAGCACCTGGGCCTTCCTTACCGTCGAGGGTATCTTTTCCATGGAAGGCCAGGCACAGGAAAGACTTCGTTGATCAACGCCATTGCCGGGGAACTGGGCCGTAACTTATACTTTGTCAACCTTCGTGATGTGGTCAATGATACCCAGCTCCAGAACGCATTCTCCATGGTTCCTCAGGGTCAGATCATTGTCATGGAGGATATCGATGCGATGACCAAGGTAGTCCACCGTCGCCTTTCTCCCAATGGTGACCACGCGCCCCCAGAGGACCAGGAGCTCGTAATGACCACTCCATCACCTCACATGCTTGGAAAACCCCAAGGGCTGGTACAGAGAAAGACCATGACTTTATCTGCCCTCCTTGGTTGCCTGGATGGCTATATCATGCAACCAGGAAACATTGTAATCATGACGACCAATCACCCCGAAGTCCTGGACCCAGCACTCATTCGGCCTGGGAGAATCGACCTGACCCTCGAGTTGGGTTGCGCGACAAGATACCAAATTCGACGAATGTACGATAACATTGTCTTGACCGAGCAGAATGAACCAGAGTCGGAGATCAAGCCAATTGATGAAGAATGGCTCGCGAACTTCCCTGAAGACCTGATTCCTCCATGTGAGGTTGCACGCCAGATGCTCCTTCATCGTCGGAACCCCGAGGACATCTGGCCTGCGGTAGATGAGCTCGTGGAACAGTTCCAGGCCGGCGCGTTATCAATTGAGGAGCAGGAGGAAATGCTAAGGCAGGAGGAAGAGAAGAAGAGGCAGGCAGCAGCAAATAATTAGTGAACGCTAAAAGTTGTATGTATGGGATCTAGGAAGCCGAGATCTAGAATTATGTGCTTAATAGAAAATACGCGTAATGAGTCCTTAAGGATTGACATATGATATAGGGAAATGTAAGGTATACTTGGTATTGGAGGAACAGTCGACGTGGAAAACATCTGCGCTGATCATTAGAGAAAAAGCATTAAGGATTGCTTTAGAAAATTTGTCCTTTGAGGAAATATATACTACTTAGACCATAAAAGTATGACCTTTTTAGAGCCGGATGATCAAAGGAACCAGAAGAAGGGAGTTTAGAGAAGGTAGAAATGACTTTCATTTCGCATACTTGTATTCATGTAACCCTCAATACCATCACATACAAATTGGAGGTGATGCACTTCAGAGGAAGTATCTAGAATAAGGTCATCGGGGCGGACATCACGTTAGCTAGCTCTAATGAAATAGAGCTGGCAATCAGATGATCTTTTTCCCGTGTCCTTTGCTCCCTCCCTGATGATGATGTACTCCTTAGTCTCTTCCCTCATGCTCCTGATGCGTTCGTGTACGCCAAATCCACTCCATTATGGTGCCCTAGATACACCGTTCATGCTTAATTAGGCGATGCTTATTCAATATTATCATAGCGGTCGGGCCCTTGAGGAAAAGTGATCGAATGAACGAGGTGGAGGTTTTATATAACGGACACGTAAGCGCATGTGGATAGAAATATCTGGTCATCTTTTGCATTCAACCCACACTCATCGGTACTCATGCTGCCGCTATACTCATCGAGAAGTCCATCATATGTCGGACCCCGCCTCGTCTTAATCTTTTCGGGTCATGGACCGAGTCGTCGCCCGCTTGCCACCTGCCTTGGCGGGAACGGAAGATGGGGTCAGGGGGGTTTCAGTGGAGACGTCCATCTCATCCTCCTCTTTGGTTTTCTCCATAGACTTTACTGGACTTCGAAGAGGGGACCTGGTTACCTCGGTCATTTCCACAGACTTTCTCCGGCCCTTTTTTGCTGATTTACCAGGAGTCTTGATCTCGTTCCTTTCCTTACCAAATTCCTCGGGCTCTCCTTTCGAAAGTATGTGTTCGTGAGATTGGCTGGACTTGTCCTCAGGAAGATCATCAGGGAGCTTCTTAGGGGTAGCCTTGTCTTTTTTGGTTGAAGAAGCGGGGTTCTTTTTCTTTTTAGGTGTCTCGGTGGCCTCATTGGATGATACTGGGACCCCATCCTTATCATTCTTCTTCTTGCTTCCTTTATCTTTGGAAGTAATGGCAGGTGCCTTTTTTTTTGGCTTCACCTTGGCCTTTTCCTCCTGGGAAGGATGGCTCGAGTCCGCCTGATCAATCATGAGAGTATCTTTCCCTACGGTAGCGTCACTCTTAACCTTTTCTCCGGTCGATTTCTTCTGGGACTTTTTCGTCCCCCCACTCTTGGATAATTCCTTCTTCCCCTTGACCTTGGGAGACTTGGATGGTGAAGACGGTGGGGGCTTGGACCTCAAGTCCTCCACTACACTGTCCTTGGGGATGCTGGGAGGTCGGGTGAAAGGCGAATGCTGTCCTGAGCCTCCCGAGTGATCCTCCCCTGATCCAGATCTAACCGGGGTGGTGGGACTACCTGACCCTGTCTCCCGGGGCCCTGCCTTCTTCTCGGTGTCCGAAAACCAGGCCTTCTTAGCCTTGGTGCTTGTCTTCAGTGTTTCTGCTCTGGCTTCATCATCTGCCATGGCCTCATCCTGCGCCTCCTCTAGCACTGCTTCTCCCATCAACTCGCCCTCGGTCTCCTTATTGGCCTCCGGTTGCTCGGAGTTGTACTGAGCCATTCGTTCCACTAGATGTTCCCATTGCAAAGACCCTTCCCCTCCTTGGCTCTCTCGCATTCGACGAAGAGCCATAAGTGAGACAGTAGGGAGCATTTCCCGTAGGCCGGAAAGCATGGCCTCCTTCCTCCGTCTCCTCTTGTCTCTTCCAACAGAGGAAGAAGAGGAGGGTGGGGACTGTGCAGAAGTGGCAAGGCTATTAGGACCAGTGGGCTGACGCAAGTCTTCAAGAATAGCCTGAGTTCGTTGGATACGCTCATCCATCCACATGGCCTCGACGTACCTACCCCGGTGGATGCAGTACATGATGAGGAAATCCCCCGAGACCTCCGCTTCCTCTGGTGAAACCCCAGCACCTTCCACAGCTCTATGGCACTCCTCCATCATGGTAATCTCCTCCTCCTCGGTAAGGGGTAGGGTCATAAGGGTCCTTAATCGTTCGGGAACCCCTTCCCTTCCCTCCCACGTCCTTTTCCTGGTTGGGGATAGGGAGGATGACGTATCTCGAGGTTTGGGAACACCTCCAGGGACAACGCTCTTCCCTATAGGATAAAAGACAAGTTAGACACAGCCATGGCTCTAATAGGATACAATGCATGGATGAACCCACCGTGAAGACACCAGCGGAAAAAGGAACGCATGAGTTGGCCATCCGCCTCATCGATCTGACGGGCCATCAGATAGGCATCTTTGATCCAGCCGGCCCCAAGCAGGGCCTGGACCCTTCGATTCACCCAATATGGGCCGGGGTTCAAGAGGGGCTGAGGGTTTTGATCAGAGGGAAGCTCCCCAGGACCGTAGCATTGACCAAAGCGCATGGCCAGAGAGGGAGAAAGAGCGTAGCATTGGGTCCAGATATGACCCACCCAGTCGATGGGGGAGGGGAGAAGATGGGTGAAACGGGTAACAGCCTCCTCCTCCCTTCCCTGGTCCATGAGCCAATAAGCATGGATGGCCTCACCGAAATCATGGGGGATCTCCTTGGCCCATTGAGCGGTCTCCCGCTCGATGGTGGGGCCCGGGGTAAAGCCATAGGCTTGGGCATCGAGCCAAAGGTAGTATAGGACGGCCATGGGCCGACCGTGATCCAGAGTGGAGGAGAGGATACGATGGACAAGACGATCCAGACTCAAGACATCCTTTGGGGGGTACATGGTGACGGGGACCCCGAGGAGACCGAGGAGCTGATCAACGAGAAGAAGGCCCACTCGATCTCCTCCTTTAGAGGATTGAGCAAAGGTAGGGGAGAGGAGGCGGCGTTGCTTGATACGCTCAGCATGAGACTGACCATCCTTTCCTCCCAGAGGATAGACCTTGGTTAGGGTGGTGAGCCATTGGGGTTCGCTTTCAGTATCGGGTGTGGCATTGGGGCCGGAGGATCCAGCAATGATCTGATCCGAGAAGCCGGACCAAAGGGCTAGAGACCCCGGAAAAAGGATGTGGCATTCACCGCTCTGGGGATCCCCTTGAATGGCCAGGAGAGGTCGACTTCTCCCCTCTTCATCCCATACCTGCTGGGAGCCTGGGAAGACATGATGGGCCAGGAGGTCCAAGGCACGATCATCTTCATCGGCTTCATCGTCTTCCTTGACGGCGGGGGAAAGAACCAGGATATGAACTTGGCTTGGAGCGGCGTTTTGGGTCAGAACAAGGAAAAGACGCTCTCTTGTATGGGGTTCTTTGAGTGAGGCTATGCCAAGTGACATAGCATAGACTTCGAGGGGGGCATCCGAGAGATTAGAAAACTCCATAGTCGGCGCCGTCTCCTCTTCTACGTCTAGGCTAAGTTGGTCCTCCTCGAGGAAGTGTCCCAGAACCCGTAGAGTGCATTGATGAAGCGGGGGGTGGAGGATAGGCTCGGTGGAGGAATCAATGGTCGAGACATCCTCGGGCATAGCCATCAGAATATCCTCTTGCCGTCTGATTGGATCCATGGAAATGTGGATGAGGGAGGCCAAGGGCCTATCGAGAGAAAGGGGAGAGGGATGAATAAGTTCTAGATTGAAATATTCACTGACAAACCCTATCCTTCCTACCCTACCTTGTGACTCCGTCGACGGATTGGGCGGCACCCATGGCACAGACCCATCGGCTGTGAGAGGAGCCAGGAAGGGGCTTCAATTGAATGTGTGATACACTAGTCTGGGAGGAAGAGTAGGGAAGGTCATGGAGGGAGAAGAAGGGCTTTTCCTTTGAGGTCATCCCCCTGTCCGAATAGTTGGGGGAGGAAAAGAGATACATGAAGGCACGGCCGGAAGAAGTACCAATGACAATGACGGTGCTATCATCTAGGCCAAGAGCAATATCCACACAGGTTGCATCCTAATGGGAGACGGTCGTAACGATGGTTAGAGGGAGTGATAGGGGAAGAGAAAGGAAAATCAGGGTACTGACCTCGCCCTCCTGGAGTTGGCCCAGAACCACACTATCAGGATGAATTGTGGGGAGGGAGGAGCGCTGATGGTCCATCAAAAAGGCAGCCGAGGGGATGCGTCGGTATAAAAGGGTACCATCCTCGGTGAGAGAAATGAGGGAGTAATAAGGCTCTTGGATGGGTTTAAGAGGAGGATGATCCTCGTGGACGGGGGGAGAGAGGGTAGATCCAAGGGAAAGCTCGGGGATGGCCGGGTAGACGGGAGTCGAAAGCCAGACACGAGAGGCATGGTCAGTTTCATAAAGGTAGCGAATCCTACCAGTCTCTGGGAGGAAGAGGATGTGGATGAAAGAGGCTTCTCTTCGATGACACAAGCTGATCAGGAGGCCTTGTTCAGGCTCGATCAACTGGACAGCCTGAGCCGCGAAGATCTCGTGGCCCTGGAGGACAGGATGGCTTTCAATGTCGAGCTGAGCCAGGAAGGGATGAGACCTGAGAGAAGGAAGAGGGAGGCTGGAGGAGGAAAGCGCGTGAACTTTGAGGGAAAGTGCGGTGAAACGGAAAGCCCATGCTGGTTGGGGGCCTGGGGCAAAACCCCCACCCAGGATAGGAGACTGGGACTCTGGAAGGTCTGAGAAGAGCTGGAGATGGAATACCTCTTGAGAGGACATTCTGGATTTAGGGAGAGGGACAGTGGAGGAGAAAGGAAGGGGAGGGGGGAGATAAGTGTGGATGGGGAGAGGAAGGGAGGTATTTGAAATGGATGCCAAAGGTACGATGAGGAGGAAGCGGAGTGAAAGGGCATGTTCAGATGAGAGTATTTTTGTTGACATTTTCAGGGCCATCTTTTAGGAATGTTTCCAATCAAGGATGAATGTTTGCTTCATTTGACCAGGATGATCTTTGAAGATGGACCTGCCTATTCCACACGGGAAATAATATGTTTATTTTCATCGAGATGTGGGCGCGCATCATCATCAAAGTTCATTTTAGAGGAAAATGGACGGTTGGTTGGTTGGTTTAAAAGCGGATCATTAGAAACGTAAACAGGGTGCTTTATCTTACCTCTCCTTAATCCCTCTCCTCCCACTCTCATCACCGTACAGTCAGCTACTGTACCGAAAGACCTTCACTGATGAGGTTGATGTACTCGGTTAAGGCATGAGTCAGCTGATATATGCATGACTCGACGTATTGGGATCGATTTGGACAGATCATTTGAGTGATTTGAGAGAAGCCGGTTTTGGCACTGAGATCACTGGGATCAGCTAAGAAAAGACGACGAAGGATGTGGAGAATGATATTCCATGGAGTCATGAGAAATTCCCGAAATGCGGTGCTGATATCGTACTCATTGGCATATCGATTTAGTGCATGGTAATACGTTGTCTCATCTTTTGCATCGGCAGGATAAGCGGCACGGAAATCAAAAGCATCAATCTGAAGTCCACGAATCCCTCCACGTCCATTATACTCGACTTTGGCTATAGTCATCAGACGGGTAAGGGCTTGGGGAAAAGCGCGCTTAGCCCAATTGAGAGTGCCCTTGAGCTCGGTGTCCATATCAGTATGGTGTCCCAGATGATCAAACATGGTGAGAACCAAGTCGATGAGGCGGTTGTAGCGGGTGATGGTAGGAGTCATATTCTTCTTGTCTTTGGGAGAGTAGAATACGGGAAGACGGTAGGGTCTAGAGGTACCCTCATCACCTATGCCCACACCACGCAGATGAAGGATATGAATGAGGGTACGAAGATAGAGCATGAGGTCATTTGGGAGGTCAAAAATAAGATTGACGGCGCATTCTTCACTGAGACCTCCGCACGAGGTAGGCGGATCATTCCTGTCCTTCCATAAACCAAGGTTAGGATGCCAGAGAAGAGCTCTGGAGCGGATTTCTTTCCACTTGCTAAGGGGGATGTTCCTTTTGTTGCTGAGGTCGACGATGATGGATCGTTGGACCATGCGGACATCAAAGAGATTAACTAGGGTTTCAGAGCGCTGGTTCCGAAGCTTCAGGTGGAATGCACATAGAGTGGTCCAGTACCATCCGTATAGTTTATAAGAGAAGCGGCGCGGGCTTGCAGGGACGCCATCATTTAGGCGATGGTAACAGAAATTATCGAGATCGGCAGGGGTATGATCGGACGCGAAAGCTTTGATAGCCGTGGAGAAAGATATATGTGATGGGTTAGGTTGACCTTCTCCAAGCTCAAAGCGGATGGCGGAAAAGATGCTGACTAAGTACTCAGCTTTATATTTGGGGTCGATATGGATCGGTATGGGGCGGTGATCTTTACCCCATATTGGAAGAGCAGCACTTGCACTAGGAGGAGGGTGGGAACCCCAGTACCTATGTACATTCCCATTCCCAGTGATAGTGGGACGAGGCCTATTCGTGTGAGTCGAACGACTAGGACGATGTGGAACAGTAAGGGTGGGCAAGGAGGAGGCTGGTAGGGAACCCCCATTGTGGGATAAGCCAGAGTGGTCGTTGAAGGCGCGATCATTGGAAGCAGTACGATCGTGGGATAGGATACGGTGAGGGGAAGCGCTGCGATCAGGGAGGGTGTTGTGGCCGTGGGAAGTGGCACGCTTCGGAGTGTGATTATCGTAGGCCAGGGAAGGGGTGGATAGAAGGGCGCTGAGTAGCAACGAGGTGAGTAGCAATGAGGTTAGCAATGGGGTTAGGATACAGGAAAGGGCGTAAGGATTAGGTAGAAGCATGGTGGTGGATAGGGCGTTAATGAGAAAAAAAAATTAAATAGACGTGAAGGAAAGATGAAGTGGCGTAGAGATTCGCGTTAAAGAAGGAGGAAGAGAGGAGAGAGTACTCAGGAAGATGCGTTGAGAGGGTGAGGGCTGCGGGTGGAAGGGAAGGGTGCGGGATGGATGGATGATTCATGAGAGCGCGTCAACTTTTATAAGTGGCAGGGCAATTGAGTCCCTGTTAGCCTTCCCACCGCTTCAATTGACTGGTCCAAGTGGGGGAGGGAAAGAACAGGGACTAAGCAATGGTCACATTCCTCTTCTATTCTTCAAGCATGAAGCACGGGAATAAAGTTTCTAGGCCTCTTTTCTCCTTCTCCTCCGCTTAGTTCCCTATGGGAAAGATTCACACATGGCAAGAAAAATAGGGTAAGTCTTTGTGCAATGGGCATGCGCTAGAAAAACGCGAGCTAGCACTGTGGGATTCACATGCCCTGGATAACTCGCAGCGGAGATGACAGGAAACCAACGCCAGATGCCACACAAACGAATTCATCTGATGAGAGGAAGGTAAAGCCTTTTCAATAGGTAAGATGGAGAGCAGGGGTTGAGAACAGATGAACAAATGCGGCCAGGGCGCGGCCTTGATCTGGCATAAGATATCTATGCCGTTAAATAGACATAGCGCAGGGTGAATCAGAGGTGCTTCACCGGTCAAAGGTAATCTGGCCCATCCATCTAGACGCGTGGCGGAAATAGCGGGGACGAAGAGAGTGAGGATCGGGTCTCTCTGTCTACCCCTCTCCTTCTACTGAGCCATCTAGCCCTGAACACTTATAGTCTAAATGAGTCCTATCTTCCCATTGTTCCACCACACCATCCGAGCGCGAAAGCACAGGGTCTTGACTGCACAAGAAGATACCCAATGGCCTAGAGAAAAAAGCAGGGGGACCCGCCTAACAGTAGCATTTCCAGATGAGAATCCTAACAGCAGTAATATCCAAGGAGATGCCAAGAAAAGTACACGGCCCTTTTCATCCCTCTGGAAAGGAAACTTGAAAGATAGATGCAACGCCGCGTCTAATTGACCTGAATTTTCCTTCTCCATTCAAACACACCATGCCATCCCATTAGGATTCACGAGAAGAGGAGGGAGGTTCGGCAGGACGAAACTCTCCTTGGAAGATGTGTCCTTGAGAGGAGGATTCTAGAGGCTGGGATGGATCTTTGGGACCCAGTGGGATTTCCTCGACAAGGCCATCTCTGTGCCACTGGATCTGCAAGGCTTGAAGGGTGGGGATCCCATCCTCCCCACTCTCATCAATCTCTCCTTGAGCCATTATGGTCCCGGTCTCATAGGGGCCCTCCAAGTCAAAGCGAAGGATCATCGTCGAGGACTCCCGGAGACGTCCATTCTCCCGCACCGTCGTACGACCAGAAGCAACGGAGAGTGGAGGAGAGAATCGAAGAGAGGTACTTTCATCCACCCCCCTACCTACCCGCATCCTCGTACCCAGATCTAGGGAGGCCTTCTGGGTCTGTCTGACGGCCTGCTCATACAGAAGGTTCTGGGTACGAGTTGAGATGGAGGAAGCGCTGAAGAGGTTGTCCCACAGGGTCTTGGCAACCCGAGGATCCTGGAAGGGGAGACCAGCGGAGCCAGGGGATCCAAAGGTCCGTTGGAGGAAGCGATACCCCATAAAGCCCATGCCAGCAACGAGCAGAGTGACCAAGAGAGGGGGTAAAAGTACCAGACCCACCACGGATACGGTAGTCACAGCAAGGATCGGTTTCCATAGGCCAGGTGGGCCTCCCGGTGACCGGGGGTATCCAGGAAAGTGACTGAGGGCTCGACTGGATAGGGTAGTCAAGGTGGTGGGACGAGCAAGAGGATGCAGTGTCCTTGGCAGTGTCGAGCGGGCGAGAAGGGGCGTTGACCGTGTAAGCGGGGCGAGTTTTAAACCTGCCCTCTTCAACGCTGTTAATGTATATGGGGGCATTGGAGAAGGGAGAAGGGGAGGGGGATGAAGTGAAGTGGAGTAGAGTAGAATAGAGCAGAATGAAACAGATGGAGGGTGGATGCGTATCCCATCATCCCCTGTCCACACAGGCATCGTTACCTTATAAACTGTTCCAAAAGGCGGTCGATCTGTGCAAGGTCATCCAGATTCTAGGCCTCAGTCTTCCTGGTCATATTGTTTGTAGGCTCCTTGTTTTTCCTTGGCAACAAGAATTCACCTTGCCGAGGGATCCCGCGTCTAAGCCTCTGCTCGGGAAATGAAATGCCTACCTCCCCCCACCCCCACAACGCACCACATCGCCCAATTCCCCGTGGTGAGCCGCTTTGGGAGATCCTGAGGCACGAGGTGTGGGGAGGAGCCCTACTTGAGCTCATCCCTCTCGATAGAGCTCCAGTCATACTTTCTTTCTTCCTATCGCTCACACATACATCTTCCTCTCCCATCAGCTGGACTAGAACATATTATTCCTAATGCTTCGACTAGCCCTCGGTCGAATGGCGGGCTTCCCCCGTCCAGTCCTCACTGCCTACACTGTTCGGATCCATCCGGGAAGACGCTGTACCCACACCACCGCCCAGACCCCCTTAGCTCCCCCCTCCCCCTCCCGGGTCAACGGTGCTTTGTACGCTTATGCAGAAAAGGTCCAGTCCAAGGAGTGTCGAGATGACCCGCATCAAAGAAGTATCGTCCGCGTCCTGGATGAACTGCAGCAGGAAGTTCTTGGGTACACCGATCGGATAAAGACCACGGAATCCTCCCCGACTCTAGCAGAGGCTCAAAACCCATCCTTCCTCTCCCGACTATTTGGAGCCAAGGCCTCGGAAAGGGCCACTGGACTTCCCAGCCCTCCCAAGGGGCTGTACATCCATGGGAGCGTTGGAACAGGCAAAACCATGCTGATGAACCTCTTTCACGATTCCCTGCCCTCAAGCACACCAAAACGACGTGTCCACTTTCACGTCTTCATGCAGGACATCCATCGAAGGATCCAAGCCCTGCGGGAATCCCATGGAGGATCCATCGATGCCATCCCCGTCATCGCGGACGACCTGGCCCGCGAAGCGTGGATCCTGTGTTTTGACGAGTTCCAGGTGACCGACATTGCCGATGCCATGATCCTTCGTCGTCTCTTCCATCAGCTCTTCGACCGTGGCATTGTCATGGTCGCCACCTCCAATCGTCATCCAGACTCGTTGTATGAAAATGGCATTCAACGTTCCAGCTTTCTCCCATGTATCCAGGCCCTCAAGGATCATTGCCGTGTTCTCGATCTGGATTCAGGCATTGATTATCGTCAAGAGGGCCCCGGAGCGGTTGATACCCACCACCTCCCTCTCTACTTTCTGATTTCCCAGGGCTCCCAAGTTGATCAAGCCTTTGAAGCCATGTACGACAGTGCTCTGGGGAGGGAAGGAGAGGAAAGGGAGCCCGAAGTCCCCCGTACCTTTACCCTGCTCGGCCGCTCCCTTACCGTCCATAGGTCTACGGCATCGGGTGTCGCCCGTTTCACGTTCTCTGATCTGTGTGGTCAACCGCTAAGCGCGGCGGATTACTTTGAATTGGCCCAGCACTATCGTGTCATCTTCCTCGAGGAAATCCCCCAGATGGATCAGCTTCTGAGAAATGAGGCCCGTCGCTTCATCACCCTCCTGGATGCCCTGTACGAACAGCGTATCCCCCTTGTCTGCACCTCCACCATCCCTCTCAAGGAGCTCTTTGTCCTTCGTGACCCTTCCAAGGGTGAGATTGATCAAATGGCTTCGGTGGATCGAATGATGATGGACGATCTAGGCATCAAGGATGTAAGACCCTCTCCCCCTTTTTCGCCACCTCTCCTACTCACTTATTACACGTGTACCATACCCTATAGGATAAAAGCCCTCTGTTCACAGGGCAGGAAGAGTACTTTGCTTTTCAAAGAGCCATCAGTCGTCTCATGGAGATGCAACGATGGAAGATATGATGACACCCTGTGTACACCATGCATCATCAATACAAGGACAGGCTTTGCCTTCTAGAATGTCCAATGAGAATTGAAACAGGTTTGGCCATCCTAATCATCCTAGAGAATAATTCTAGAGGATTATGCGTATTCTTCTTCTATGCTGACCACCATAGCCATAACCACCGATCACCAGCTCAATCTTTGATCATTCTTCACAAAGCCCAATCTCACATGTCATCCTCCCCCCATTGAAAACTTGCCCCTACCCACGCAATATATTATGCTAGGTACTCTAGGTGGGGCCTTTTTAGTATGCAAGTGTGTGGGCCGCACTTTGACCTCCCCCCGCTCCCCTCACGTCCCCTCGGCTCCAGCAAACTCCGATGATGTCGGCTCTAGTAGGAGATACCCCACATACTCCCTTCCCCACACACACACCTAGCGGCCTTACTCCATCAATCACGTGTAGTGCGAGTCGTCATATTGTGTTGGCGTAGCTGACAGTGGAGGATTGGGGGGAGGGGGAGATCCATAGAGTCTCTCCCCCCCGCTCGACCCTCTCTCCCACCCTCCCATTGCCCTAGGTCGGAAACATATAAATTCACCCACATTCACGCACACGTCTCCCACCCATGGTCACTCCCACACTCCCCTCATCCTTCTCTTCTCTCTCCTCATCCTTCCCTCCCTTCCCCTGTCCAGCTCCAATTCTCTCATCCACTATGCCTGAGACGCAAAACTTCACAGAGGCTCAAGTGGCCGAACACAACTCAGAGTCCGACTGCTGGATCATTGTCCATGGAAAAGTGTACGACGTCACCTCCTTCCTCTCCGAGCATCCCGGAGGGAAAAAGGTCATCCTCAAGGCCGCTGGCACTGATGCTACCAAGCAATTTGATGCCTTTCACAGTGGCGCCATCCTTGAGCAATACGGGCCCAAGCTAGTCATCGGCACCCTGGGTCAGCCTGAGGCTTCCGATACCGATAAGGCGGCTAAAGAGGAGGTGGTCGACCCCAATGATACTTCAGCCCCCTTTGGCGACCTCATCCCCTACTCTGATCCTTCCTGGTACCAGGGATGGGAGAGCCCCTATTATGGACCGAGCCATCGGGCTCTTCGTGCCAAGATCCGTGCTTTTGTCGATGCCGAGATCACCCCCTTCTGCCACGAGTGGGACGAGGCTAAACAGGTCCCTCGTCAGCTCTTTGTCAAGTGTGCCGAGCAGAACATTCTCGCCGCCATCACCGGCGCCGGTGCTGAAAAATACTCCCCTAGCGCTACCCTTATGGGCGCTCTTCCCATCCAGGAGATGGACGCCTTCCACGAGTTCATCATCGGAGACGAGCTTTCTCGTTGCGGTTCCGGCGGTGTCTTATGGGGTCTATGCGGTGGTCTTGGCATCGGCCTGCCCCCCATCCTCAACTTTGCCTCAGAGGTCCTCAAGAGTCGTGTTCTCCCCGAGTGCCTCTCCGGCCGTAAGACCATCTGCCTTGCCATCACTGAACCCTACGCTGGAAGTGATGTCGCTAACATCAAGTGCGAGGCCAGGGAGACCCCAGATGGTGAGCACTACATTGTCAACGGAGAGAAAAAGTGGATTACCAACGGTGTCTTTGCCGACTATTTCACCGTCGCCGTCCGCACTGGCGGGGAGGGCATGGAAGGCATCTCTCTTCTCCTTCTCGAACGTGGCATGCCCGGCCTCAAGACCCGCCAAATGAAGTGCTCCGGCGTCTGGTCCTCCGGCACAGCCTACATCACGTTTGAGGATGTCAAGGTTCCCAAATCCAATCTCGTTGGTCAGGAGAACAAGGGTTTCAAGTGCATCATGTACAACTTTAACCACGAGCGCCTTGCCATCGTCAGTAAGTACATCTTTCCTCTTTTTCTCAATTTCCCTCCATTTTATCCTCCCATTCACCCTTCCTCCTCCTTCTCCTCCTTTTCGCCATAGCTCAAGCAACTCGGTTCTCTAGAGTCTGCCTGGAAGACGCCATGACCTATGCTCACAAGAGGAGGACCTTTGGGAAAAAGCTCGTAGAACACCAGGTCATCCGGCACAAGCTGGGCAACATGGCTAGAAAGATCGAGGCCACCCATTCCTGGATGGAATCCATTCTCTACCAGGCCACCCGTATGTCCCAACAAGAGCAGATGCTCAAACTAGGTGGCCCTATTGCCCTTCTCAAGGTTCAGTCTACCCAGGTATTCGAATACTGTGCCCGTGAGGCCTCCCAAATCTTCGGGGGTCTCTCCTACTCCCGTGGTGGACAAGGTGAGCGAGTCGAACGACTCTACCGGGACGTTCGGGCTTACGCCATCCCCGGAGGTAGTGAGGAGATCATGACTGAGTTGGGTGTGAAACAATCGATCAAGGTTGCTCAATTCTCCGGAGCCAAACTTTAAGCCTTGGTGATGATCTCTCTGGACCGTTGCATGAAGAGGAGTTTATCCTGTTATTGCTACGAGATGTCCTCTAAAGCGTGCGTGAGCCGCTCCTCAATGTGAATGCATACTCTAAATTTATGTGTCTGTCCCGACCGTCTATCTCCTCCCTCCCTCTTGTTATCTCTGGGTAAAGCATACCACTATAGAACTCTTAAATTACCCTTTCGTTCAAGGAAAATCTTTCCTTCTCTTTCACAGCTCATTACCATTTCTCATGTTTCTATCCTTGAAGGTCATCCATCATCGTGTGCACGTGTGGGCTTCGTATCTGTGGGTGCGCATACTCCGCTCCATTCCTTCTTTCCTTGCCTATCCCCCTAAATAAATACTACCCTCCCTAAGCCCCTGTCTTCCTCTACGCCTTCTTCGTTCGTCTTTCCTTCCTTTTTCACTCTCCCTTGCCCAGTTGCTCACTGCACATTGTGCTCCATCATGGAGAACTTCTCCGAGAGGCTCCGGTCCTTTAGCAATCCCCAAATCCCTTGGCCACACAATGATATTATGGCCACCCCCAGACTAGTATGTCTCTGTTGTTGTTATTGTTGTTATTCATACACCCACATCATTTTCGTCTCATCCCCCTCCCCACCTCTCAGATGGCCCTGGCGGGCTTCTTTCACAATCCTCTCCCCAAGGACAGGGATCGTGTAGAGTGTTTTCTATGTCAGCATCGCTTTGGTGGGTGGGAACCCGAGGACGATCCCTTTGCTGAGCACCTCAAGTATTCCCCAGCGTGCCCTTATGCCATCCTCGTGTGCCCTCGCCGAGGCCTCGGTCTTGATCCTCAGGAAATAGAGGAAAGTGAGGAGGTGATCCTGGAGAGACAACGTCGGAAGTCTTCCCACCGCATTGTGATCACCAACCCTGATACTGGTACTCCTCTTACTCAAGAGGAGTATGCCGAAATGTGTCGTCGTACCTTCTCATACGCATGGCCCTATAAAGAGGAAAGTGGGAGGAATGCTGATGCGATGGCCGCTGCCGGCTTCATATGGGCCCCGGGCGATGATACCCCTGATGCTGTCCTTTGTCTCTACTGTCGTCTTAGCCTCAGTAATTTTGAGCCTGATGATGATGCTTGGTAAGTGTCATGCCCTACCCTTTGGTGATCGGCCACAACTGTTAACCTATGACTCTCATTATCCCCATTAGGGATGAACACATGAAACGATCTAGGTGGTGTCCTTACCTCAACATGTCCCACAATGGGCTAAAGCTGGATCCGAGTGCTACACCATCTCCTCCCGTCGAGGAAGATACCAAGGATATGGGTTCTGTTGCCGTTAAGAAAGATATTATACCAGAGGCTGATGTGCGGGAGGGACCTGGAGTAAAACCCACTGCTACCTCTGAGGTCATGAAGACCCCCACTCCCTCCTCAAGGTTGACCAACGAGGTAAGATTGGCCGTGTGTCTAATTTTTTATACTCTTCTTGCCTATTGACTCATTTATCCACAGAGCTTGCTTACGGCAAAGAAGAGGGATCTTAAGTTGCAGGAAAAAGATGAGGAATGGACAGAGGAAGGCATGGTGGAGAATAATGAAGATGACGACGAGGAATGGCTGGAGAGAAAGGGCCCAGGGGGTAAAAGAGCCTCCGCCGTCACAACCACAGCCAAAAAGCGGGGTAGGAAGCCATTGGAGCACATCAAGCCTCACATCACCAAGACCCCTACTGCTAGAAGTGGAAAAGAGCATCTTCAATCACTCGCAGACCCTACCCAGCCTCCCAAGAGGAAGAGAGGTAGACCACCCAAGGCATCTAAGATAATCAAGGCTTCTCATAACAATGAGGAAAATCTGGGTCCACAGCAAGCCACCGGCACCTCCTCTACCCTGGGACCCGATCTTACCTCTCCTAGTCCCTTCCAAGCCTCTCTTTCTACTGCTTCCTCCCCCCATATCTCTCTCCTTCCCCCACCAATTTCCCATTTCTCCCCTCTTGCCTACCCTCACCAAGCTCAGTCTATCCCGTCCACTCATCCTCCTGGGCCAGTCCAGTCACACGGCACTCCATCCCTACCCTTTCCAGCTGGTAAGTCTTCTTTCATTGTCACATATAAATATGACAAAACCTGTGTAGTTCCCGGCTACGGAGATGATACTCAGGTCAATACGCTTTACTTTCTCACTCTATTCGTCCAGTAGGCTTAGCTCTCACTCCTGACGAACGAGATCTTACTGTTGAGGCCTATCTGCGAAGGTTAATCGAACGACAAGTTCAAGCCGTGAGAGCAGAAGGTGAGAGGGTGGTAGAGGAATTTCGAAGAGAGGCCGCCGCTAGAAAAACCTCTTACCTCGAGCAGTACAAACATCAATGAATATATCCCATCCCTCTCCCATTGATCTCCCTCTAATGCTATTATCCTTATTATTATTATTCCTTCAGCATAGCCTTATTCCAAAAGGTAAAAAACATGATCGTACCAGGGATCGAACCTGGAATCTTCCGCTCCGTAGGCGGACGCCTTATCCATTGGGCCATACGACCGACAATAACTGTGGTGGATGAGACCCCTAATGATGAGAGGGGCATCCCTTTAGTGCTTCATGAGGAGAATCATGCTGAAGACGAAGGCCCGGACTGAGGAGAATCATGCTGAAGACGAAGGCCCGGACTGAGGAGAATCATGCTGAAGACGAAGGCCCGGACTGAGGAGAATCATGCTGAAGACGAAGGCCCGGACTGAGGAGAATCATGCTGAAGACGAAGGCCCGGACTGAGGAGATGAGGATGAGGTGAAGGTGCGCACATAGCGCGGAGAGTGTGCGCACAACGGTTTGTGTGTGTGTGTGTGTGTGTGTGTGTGTGTGTGTGTGTGTGTGTGTGTGGGTGT
>KZ987756.1:0-29983 GCA_003614145.1 Piptocephalis cylindrospora
CGCGCCCCGCCCCCCCCCCCGGGTCCATGGCCCCCCCACAACCCTCCCCCCCCCCCCCCCCCCCCCCCCCCCCCCCTGGGGGAAAGGGGGTCTTCCCCCCCCCCCCCCCCCCCATTCACCCGATTTTCTCCGGAAAGGTCTCTTGAGCTCCGACACGCGCAGCCCACTCTCCCACCCACCCATTCCATCCTTTTTCCTTACTTCTCCCCCTCTCTGCTCAATCCACTTATACTTTTCCTCTTCAACCACACCATGTCCACTACTACCGCCCAGGCAAACACTTTCCGTACCGAAAAGGACTCATTTGGTGATCTTCAGGTCCCCTCGGAGAAGTATTGGGGAGCTCAGACCCAACGGTAGGCCATGTTACCCATCCTCCTTCCCCGACTTGCCTCCGTCTCACCCTCCCCCTCCTTCATAGCTCCATCCAAAACTTCAAGATTGGTGGCCCCGCCGAGAAAATGCCCGAGCCTGTCATCCGTGCCTTTGGCGTCGTGAAGCGTGCCGCTGCCACCGTCAACCTCACCCACGGCCTGGACTCCAAGGTGGGCGAGGCCATCATTACCGCCGCCAAGGAGGTCTCCGAGGGCAAGCTCATGGATCATTTTCCCCTCGTCGTCTTCCAGACCGGTTCCGGTACCCAGTCCAACATGAATGCTAACGAGGTTATCTCCAATCGTGCCATTGAACTTCTCGGTGGTACCCTGGGTTCTAAATCCCCCGTCCACCCTAATGACCACGTCAACATGGGCCAGAGCAGCAATGACACCTTTCCCACTGTCATGCATGTTGCTGCCGTCTCCGAAATCTCCCATCGTCTCATCCCCGCCCTCACCGAGCTCCGTGATGAGCTTGACCGTTGCGCCAAGCGTTTTGATCATCTCATCAAGATCGGCCGTACCCATCTTCAGGATGCTACTCCCCTCACCCTCGGTCAAGAATTCTCCGGGTATGTTCAGCAAATGACCTATGCCATCGATCGTGTCCAGTCCACCCTTCCCCGTCTTTACCTCCTGGCCCAGGGTGGTACTGCCGTCGGTACCGGCCTCAATTCCCACAAGGGCTTTGACCAGGAATTTGCCGCCGAGGTTGCCTCCATCACCGGCCTCCCCTTCAAAACCGCTCCCAATAAGTTCGAGGCCTTGGCCGCCCATGACGCCGTCGTCGAGGCCTCTGGTGCCCTCAACACCGTCGCCACCTCCCTGATGAAGATCGCCAACGACATTCGTCTCCTCGGATCCGGCCCCAGATGTGGTCTCGGTGAGCTTCAGCTCCCCGAAAATGAGCCCGGTAGCTCCATCATGCCTGGAAAGGTTAACCCCACCCAGTGTGAGGCCATGACCATGGTGTGTGCCCAGGTCATGGGTAACAATGTCACCATTACCGTCGCTGGCTCCAACGGCCACTTTGAGCTCAATGTCTTCAAGCCTGTCATGATCAAGAACCTCCTCTCCAGCGTTCGTCTCATTGCCGATGCCTCCGATTCCTTCCGCCTCAATTGTGTTCAGGGTATTCAGGCCAACGAGGGCCGCATTCACTCTCTCATGACCGAGTCCCTCATGCTTGTCACTGCCCTTAACCCCCACATTGGTTACGACAACGCCGCCTCCGCCGCCAAAAAGGCTCACAAGGAGGGCACCACCCTCAAGGAAGCCGCCCTTTCCCTCAACCTCCTCACTTCCGAACAGTTTGACCAATGGGTCCGTCCCGAGAACATGGTTGGTCCCAAATAATCACCCTTGACTTTTTCATCTTGATTCGACCCTAACTGACGGGGTATGTTGATTAGCGGAATACACCGTCATCGTCATCTTTCCTATTGTTTTTTATAATTATTGATGAAACCCTCGTTGATATATTCCGCGGTGCAGATCGGGTGACTCAACGGCCGGCGGTAAGAGTGAGGTACATGGGAGTATCCTTGGCTAGGCGGAGATGCGTTGACACGGTGTGCCTAGACTAAATTACTGAGCTCAGGACCGTTCTCAGCCTCGCCATCTTTACTATTTGTACCACATCCTGATTTTCCCCTTATCTATGTTCAGGATATATTACGCCTCCAGAGTATGTTCATCACCACCATTACTTAATGTGCTGAGTCACACACTTCCCACGTTGCATTGGAGTAAACCCATCAGGAGTTTGCATTGAAAATATCTATTTGAGAGAGGGAAAGTAAAAGGGTAATGACTTGTGCAGTCCCGTAGTCACACCTTTTTTTTCCCTTCTTTCCTTTTTCATCGTCCTTTCACCACCTCAAATTCCATTCTACTCATGCATCTTTTAAGTCGTATATCTGTTCGTTGGATGATTAAAGGGTCACGCCACCTAGCCCATCCTATTACGACCCGCCTCTACTATCCCCCCCATCCAGCCCCGCCAGATGTCTGGCCCGACGTGCATCTAAGGGTCGAGGATCAATGCATCGACGGTACACCCCGGCAAGTACCTCATCTAACAGCGCGTTAATTCCCCTAGATACGATGAATGGTGACGAAGCCAGTCAGATCACTGGGCTTCCCCTCTTCCTTCCTCTCCCCACATTCACTTACCCATCTTCCCCGAGCATGCTGGCCCACCGATCTCGCACCCATGTTACATCCACTTGCGTTTGTCGTAGCCCACCCATCCCGTACACATAGGATCTAGCCTCCTCACCCCAGGCCTTGGCCACCGCAAGGGAAATGGATCGCATCAACCCAACCCTGTTCACCTCAACCTCTCCCCCGTACACCTCCACTCGCTCCATGAAAAGCCGTCCAATAGGCTGGAGCCAGCTTTGTGCTATCCCTCCTCCCTCTCCCCCTTCTAAAGATCCCATTTCTCCCCCTCCCGGAGTCATGGGCACGGACATCCCTAGTCCAGGTGAAGTCGTGTATGCCGTAGAGGGATGGATGGGCGATGGCGTGGAATGGTGCGTAGGGGAGGGGGAGATGGCTGTAGGCGAGGTCAATCCCCGTAGCCTTCGACGGGACGTCATCGATGCTGTACCCACGGAAAGGGGAGTAAGTGATGCCGAGGACATGGCTGGGGACGAAGTGACCGAGGAAGTTGCCGATGACGTAGATTTTCGTGTTCTAGACCTCCTTTGAGCTTCAAGATGCGTTGGTCGACGGGATCGACGACTGGCCTTTGAAGATACACTCTGCGTTTCTGATACCTCATCATCCATCCAATCCGCCGTCCCTTCATCATCATCGTCATCTTCTCCATCTTCTCCATCCACATCACTCAGCCGTATCCCCTCCAGCTCATCATCATCTCCGAAAAGGACAATCACATCTCTCTCTGCTCCACTCATTGCTTCTAGTGCCGGCTTCCAAGAATCCTCACTCGGCCCATGTACCTCCATTTTACCCATCCCTTCCCAGTCCTTATTGACCAAGCTTGCCCTGTAAAGGTGAATCATCTTCCCGGACACCTTATCGACATACATTTGCAAGAGGGACTATCATGGATCCAAAGAAGAGTAAATCATCCAGCAATTCTCTCTTCCATGCCCTTCTCTCCTTCCATGCCCTTCTCTCCTTCCACTTACCTGAGCAACCTGACCACACCGATCAATCGTCCCGATGGCCTCCTCCTCCCACACTGCCCAGGCCTGTCGGTCCTCCGGGCTCCACCAGCCCCTTTCCCCAATCATGGCCACCGTAGGACATAGCCTCTGGGAAAAAGCTTCGGCCGTCGCCATAACAGCTGCGGATTCAAAGTCCATGGCGAGATTTGCCAGTACAAGAATCCCTTGGGGGGCGCATTTCCAGGCCTTGGGTCCATGCCGAGCAAAATCTCCCATAAATTGCATGATCTTTTCCCAGAAGAGCCCTAGACCCTGTCGAACAATACCGCGGAACTGCTCAGCCGCCTCGTCACTTTCCTGAAGATAGGACATACCCGAGGACTGGAACGCCTCAAACCTCTCCAGGCCCTCCATAGCCAATGCATCCGTCAGGCATGTTTCCTCACGGACGACAAATTCATACAGCTCCGGCATCGCCAAATCCGAGGAACCCCTATCTTCGAGGAAAATGGAGAAGCTCCCTATTGGACATACAGAGGATATGACGGGATGAGGGCGGCCAATAAGGTCAGATCTTGGAGCTCCGTTTTCCTTTCTTTCCTTAAGAACTTACCCTCAAAGTCTGAGGAGATCCTCTGAAATATCCCGGCCACGTATGCAGATTCCCATGCTCCAACGCATTCAGCGTATAGCCGTCCTGTCTCCGGATCTATCCTCCATAAGGGTAAGCAATTCGGATAGGCATGGCAAAGTCCTTCATATGCCTTGGATAGAACATGCACGGCTTGGTCTGGGGTCATCGAATATGCATCCTCCTACAAATACTCCCACCGTCCCCGACAGACATGAGTGAAATGTACACCCTCTAGTGCGGCCACCCAAGTCACCATCTATCATTCCTCCTATCTTACCGGAAGATCTAGGCAGTCCTTTAGCAGTGCCAGGTATATTTTAATCCAGTGACTCGAAAAATCCTTGATTCTTTCTTGGATAGCTTTTGTATCCTATAGGGGGGAATGGTGAATTTTTGTAGAGCCTTGTTAATAAAATGGATGTGTCTCAATCTCTCCCTTAAGCTACGTACTTCACGGGAAACCAGAGTGATAGAAAACCACTCTGGAGGTGGTACCCAGCCCTTTCCTTCTTCACCTTCCTCCTCTACCTTTCTCTCTTCTCCATCCATGGTAGATCCAACTCGATCTTCCCCTCCATTTAGATTCGTTTCACGGCTCATGGTCCTTTGATGACGCCCTGTCGTGGCTTCTCTGAGCCCAGAAGGAAGAAAGCATGTATAAAGGCAGGAGACTACCAGTGCCACTTGGGATAAGAAAGTACGGTTGATATACATCACCCTATCTTCCTTCTCCTTTTCCTTGGAGATATTTAATGACTCAGAGGGTCCACCTTCACACGGCTCATCCTTTACTGTAGGCTCGATCATGGAAGGTAGAGAGGCCATGCTAGCATGAGTGTTTCTCGCCACCTACTCTAATCTCCCATGCGCTCTACGAAGGAAGGGGATGGATTAGAAGTCAGACCCTCTTCACAATCTGCTATTCACGTAATCACACTTACTGTTTTAGAAAACTCTGCAAAAGATCCAGAGGTTTCGTAGCTAGGCCAGAGCAAAGACCAACACACCGCGTCATTTCCTGAATTGAGGCGTCTTGATGAAGTAGAGAAGATAGAAGGTTTCTTTCCATCCTTCCAACAATCTCTCTACTCTCTCTGGAAAGCTGCTGGACTCCAGCAAGAGAAGCATGCTCCTCTAGGGAGGGCCGAGCACTCACATATGCAGAAACAGCCCCAACTAGATCCTGGCAATGGATCCGTTCACCCAGAGTGGAGGGAAGAGTGAGAATATCAGCAAGCTTGGAGAGACGATCGTGCTCCGCGTGAAGGGTTCGTAGATGGGAGCGTCTATCGGCCATATTCTCGAGCATGTTCACCTGCTCAGACTTTGCCGTTCCCAGCGTGACTTCCAAGCCTTTTAGCGTATCCACCATATCCGATAGGCCTTTGGACATCTGCAAAGGAAAGGTGACCGATTTATTAGCATCTTTGAATCCTGCACATTTGCATCAATAAGCCTTTAAGAGAAAGGAACTGACATGATGGATGCTCTCAGTGGCATTGATGAATTTGCCGTAATTTTCGTAAACCAGGGTTTTGCTATCTCCATCCAACTCCCGGATATCTATGGAACAATGGTAGTAATGATGTTTGTTTAAAAGAGATCTCGGTTGAACACATGAACCCTTTCCCGAAAGATTCCCACCACCCACCTGACACGAGCTTATTGTCCAGTCGGACAAGGTCGCCAATCCCCTTCGTCCGGAGATACTTTGTTCGAGCTTGTCCAGCATCAAACCCCTTGCTATCCACATCCAATGGGTTAGACAGGGTGGGGACTACCCCCTCTTCCTGGATACCATAGTAATTCTTTAGAAGATTCCTCGTTCGTCGACCCGTCCCTTTGGGAGTAGGATGAACTGAAGAGGGCGAGGGTCGGGCCGTCTTTGACGGAGAAGGAGCCGTGGTCTTCATCTCTCAAGGATACTCGGTATAGGTGAGGTAGCAATGATGGCAGGATCTTTTAAAGGGAGAGATATATGAGGATGAAGAACACACGATTTGATTGGGAAGGGCCAAGAGATGAGGAAATGATGATTTAAAAGGTGAATATATATATATAAGATGGGGCGACATTCATCGTGGCAAATTCCGGGGGAGGGAAGGAAACCCCGACCAGAGTGCGCTCCATTAGACCATTGAGCCAAATCTGACTGACCGGAGCGTGTCTCAGTGGGCTGTGCCCAGGTTATTGTGATATATTATCAGCCTACCGTAAATATTGCGATGACTAGAAAGTCGTTAGGTGACATGTATGAGGATGGTAGGTGGGACGCCTATAAGAAGTCCAGCTAAAGAAGGATGAGAAGCGGGTTGTACAGATGGCTCCTCAAAGACAGGTGGACCTCCCTAATACATCTGAATCCATTCCCCACTCGCCTACTCCTGGTAAACGGACCCATAACAATATATAGAACAATACACTTTTCAGTGGTTAACCAATTCATTACCGTTTGCTTTACATACATCGCAAATACACTGCAATGCCGCTTGAGGCGCTGAATGTCACTTATTTCGCGAACTTGATGCAAATGGGGGGACAGAAGAGCATGTAGCAGCACTTTATCGGAATCGGAGAGGATTAAGATATTTGAAATGAGCCTATACTTCTAAACTTGTCGTTTTGTGGTCCTGATTTGTGCAATGCATACATCCTTAATCCTTTTCCGTAATGGGGTAAGACATGTCAAATCTCTCTCTCCTTGACTACAAGAGTGACAATTGATGACGATTGCAGATGGTAAAGGGGGTCAGTCAGAATGGGAGAAGGATTAAGGGGTGATTGGGATGGAAAAGGCGGGATGTATAAAGCCGTGTTTACCCCCGTCATACTTGTCAATTACCCGTCCCTCACCTTTTTATTTCTCGCTTGTTGCTCTTTCTCTCCCTTTTTCTTTCTAGTAGGCTTCTCGTCATACACGCTCCCTTTATCTTGGGTCACATTTCAGCCCTCCTACTCACCTCCCACTTAAACCCATCGAAGTCTCGGCCTAATCAACATCGGGATGGGGCATCTTGACGCGAAAGAGCATTATGCCGACATCTCCCTTTTCGCCCTTAGTCTCGCCCCCCCTGACCATCCTAACCCTGGTCTATGTGAGTCAGGCCCTTCGCCGGACTTGTCGACAAGGTAGGGAGGGGCTCTGTACCGTTGGGATATTCCCCCTCCATACACTAAATCCCATTTTGCCCCACCCTTTCTCTCAGACAACCTCGAAAGCCCGGGTGCTTCAGCAGACACTCGTCGGTCCCCACTGAGCATCTACTTCCGACACCTCTCATTTTCCTCCCTTTTCCTCAGTCTTATCCGCATTCTCTTCTTGGTACAACAGATTAAAGATGCGGACGGCGCTCAACCACCCCCTTCTGTTCTTACTGCGGCCCTGATCCCCGTCTTATCCTGGACCTTGATGATCCGCCAAGGATTCAGGAACACCTGGCTTCCCACGGTCCGGTTTTTGGTGCTAGTTGGGACATTTGCTCTATCCGATACTCTTATCCTTGCACGAGACCTTCTTGAACAACGCGAAACACCCCTCCCAGAGCGCCCTGGCTGGAGGAGTAATGGATGGGTACTTTCCCTGGCCGTTGGCCAAGCCATCCTATCCATCTTTCTACTTCTTCTAGCCATTGTGGGGCTTGCCACTCTTCCTCGCCCCGATGGGTATACGTCCCTCCCCACCAGAGAGGCAGAGGAGAATGAAGAGCAGGATACTACAACCGCTCAGGCCGAAACCTCCAATTCCTCTCAGCCCAGTAACAATACTCGGTCCTTTAAGCCAGGCAAGCCCGGAGATCCACATTTGGCCTCGCACAGCCTATCTGATCATTATGATCGTCTCCGGACACTCATGCCCTTCTTATGGCCCAAGAACGATCGGAAGCTCCAGGGTATGATTGTCCTGTGCTTCGTTATACTTGCAGCCGGTCGTGTGGTCAATATCCTTGTACCCCGTCAATACAAGGCCGTTGTGGATTCCCTAGGAGGTGACGGAAATCCCGCCAGGCCCGAAGCTATCATTAATGTCCTTTGGTTTGTCCTTTTCCGCTTCCTCCAGGGGAATGTGGGAATCCTTAATACGGCTCAAACCTTTTTTTGGATTCCTGTTGGACAGGTAGGTGATAATCTGATGATAGAAAAGGAAAGATGGGACATCCTTCTTACTATTACTCACTCCCCCTTCCCTTAATATTAATTCTCTTCCTAGTACACTACTAGAGAAGTGTCTTTGAGGATGTTTGAGCATCTGCACGCCCTTAGCCTTCGCTTCCATCTCGCAAGAAAGACTGGAGAGATCCTACGGGTGCAGGACAGGGGTGTTAACTCTATCGTCTCCCTTCTATCCTCCATCCTCTTCCAGATCGTCCCGACCTTAGTGGATATTGCCCTAGCTACCATCTACTTTGCGTGGGAGTTTGACTTGTACTTTGCCAGCATCGTCCTCATCACCATGGTCTCGTACATTGTTGTCACAGTCACTTTGACAGATTGGCGTACCAAGTTCCGCAGAAGATCCAATGATCTAGATAATAAGGTGGAGGCCCGGTCTGTGGATAGTCTATTGAATTTTGAAACGGTCAAATACTACGGGGCTGAGGGGTGGGAGCAGCAGCGGTATGGGGATGCCCTCCGGAAGTACCAAAAGGCCAATTGGATCACCTCGGCATCCCTCAATGTCCTCAACACTGCCCAGAATGTGATCATCCAAATGGGCCTCCTAGTCGGGTGCCTTGTCTGTGCTCACCGTGTCCTTGCTGGTACCATGACTGTTGGTGCAGTTGTCCTCTACCTTACCTACATTACTCAACTGTATGCTCCACTTAATTGGTTCGGCACCTATTATCGTGTCATCCAACGGAACTTTGTGGATATGGAGAACATGCTTGCCCTTTTCACCGAACACATTGAGGTCCAGGATGCTGAGGATGCCAAGGATCTCCAGATCAAGAATGGCACCGTCTCCTTTAGCAACATCTCCTTTGCCTACGACCCTCGACAGCCTGTCCTCCGGGATATATCCTTTACCATCCCCGGGGGCTCTACCGTGGCCATTGTCGGCCCTAGCGGAGGGGGAAAGAGCACCTTGTTCCGACTCCTCTTCAGGTTCTATGATCTCCAGCAGGGATGCATCACCGTAGATGGTCAGGATATCCGAGATGTACGACAAAGACAACTGCGACAGGCCATTGGTGTTGTTCCCCAGGATACTGTGCTCTTCAACGATGACATTCTCTACAACATTCGGTACGGAAAGGTCTCGGCTACGGATGAGGAGGTGTATGAGGCAGCCAAGGCGGCCCAGATCCACGACAAGATCCTCCATTTTCCTGATGGCTATGGCACCAAAGTGGGCGAGAGGGGCCTAAGACTTAGTGGAGGCGAGAAGCAACGTGTGGCCATTGCCCGTACTATCCTAAAGAATCCTCCCATTGTCCTTCTGGACGAGGCCACTTCGGCCCTGGATGTAGGTATTTTTAGGGTCTGGGCAAGCTGTGTGCCTTTCTCTGTCTCCCTCTACCTCTGTCTGACCCAAAATTTCCCATTCTATTTAGACACACACCGAAAGAAACATTCAATCTGAGCTTCGGACGGTCACTAAGAATCGGACCACCATGATCATCGCCCACCGACTCTCCACCATCGTACACGCCGACCTGATCCTCGTAATGCAGGAGGGTCAAATCGTGGAACGAGGCAGCCATGCCGAGTTGATGCGGCGTGGTGAGGAAGGAGTGTACTGGCAAATGTGGATGAACCAGCTTAGGGACGAGGTGGAGGCCGATGCCTCCTCCACCACCTCCTCCTCACCTCCTCCCAAATCCTCGGGAGGTCATGGAGGTGATGCTCAAGTCCCTGGCCATCCTTGAGTAAATCAATTTTTTGTCATGGTGGTGATGGGGAGAAAGAGTGAGTGAAATATAGATTTGTGTGTCAAGATAAAGTGATGTATATATTGCCTGAGTGAAGCGGCAAGGAATGTATTGTTGTATAAAAATGATGATGATGAAACCGTTATATTTTGCCCTTTCGTTGTGTAAAAATATAGTGTAGTAGTAAACAGCGAAATCTATCAAAATGTACTGTCTTATAGGGAAATACACGCCCAAGAGACATTTCAGAAAGAGACGTATGTGGAAACCAATTTTTTAACCATAATAAGCTAGGACAAATTTCATTAATTGACCTTCGGCAAAAGCTGTGTAGATTCAAATTGATGTTGTTATTGCTAATAGGGACTTTAGCAAGTAGGGCGGATCAATCCATAGCAATATCCATTCTGATGTCTTGCGTGTTCCACCTCCCCTCGGAGGTTTACGCGAAGGTTCCGCTGGTTTGTGCCACCATGCCATCGGCTTTGTCGTACAGATTGACAGCCCTTGAAGGGGGAGAGAATCACGCATAGGCCTCAGAGGATCTAGAAAAATGGGTACAGTGATAATGAGAAAAAATGTAGCAAATTTGATATGGTCCTGGCATTCAGGACATAGTTTCCTTATTGAACCCATCCCTTGCTCATTCCCACTCGTTGTCATTCTAGTGAGTAATGCTCTTACCATGTACAAGCCTGATAATCACACTGTTGTACATGCGGAGTGCGGATAAGGCCTCTGAAGGTCTCCAACCCTCCCCTATGTTCGGCTGATATCATGCCGAACTCGTGGCCTTGGCAAAGAAGGTTTGTGCGAGATGGGATTTGGAAGACAAGTCATTAGTGTGTTGATCCTCATCTCCCCATACTCATTCCCACACACTCGTAATGCTTCATTATTATTACTACTCTTGGGGATGAGCAGGATGATTAGAGGGCGGAACATGGCTACCGCCTTACACACCGAGATTCGTCTTTGTCAGACCCATTGGTCACCATCCACGATGAGTATACTGATTCCAAAGAGAGCTTTGGCTTGTGAAACACTATGAGACCTCCAAACCATCAATCGTCCTTTTTGGGCGTCGCCCTTACCCAAGAGCAGTGTCTCCTTATAAAGAATGATGAAGGTAGAGGGGCCTCAGCGCCCCATATCCCCTTTCCTGAGTACACACTATATCTTTGTCCTTTCCAAGTACCCTTTCCACCTTGCCTTTCTTAAGTAATCACTCCTCAGAGCCGTGCGTCCATTAACCCCCTCCTCTCTCTTCCCTTCTCCCTCTTTTCACACACGTACCATTGACATGACCCCCCTTGCGCGTACACAACGACCCTTTGACCTCTTGGTCTGGGGGGCAACGGGATTCACAGGGAAATATGTTGCCGAGTATTTGGCCCAGCATGCACCTCTTAACCTAAAATGGGCTATAGGGGGAAGAAACGAGGCCAAGCTCCAGGGGGTTAGACAGAAGATCATTGATATCAATCCTCATTGGAGTTCCCGGATGGGTCTCCTCGTCGCAGATGGACAGGATGCCGAGGGCCTGGCCAGGGTGGTGAGTCAAACCAAGGTGGTTGTCAGCACGGTGGGCCCGTACATGAAGTATGGTCGGCTTTTGGTCCGTGTGTGCATTGAGCAAGAGACAGACTATGCGGACATTACCGGCGAGCCCCATTTTATCTCCCGAATCATCCAGGATCATCATGACCAGGCCCGGGATCGTGGTGTCCTAATCATCCCGTCTTGTGGCTTTGACTCTGTCCCCTCGGATATCGCCGTGTTCCTCGCCTCCTCCCGACTTCGGGAAGCTGGGTACGAGGTGGCCCGTACCAAGGGATGCATGTATCAGCTCCAGGGTGGTGCTAGTGGAGGAACCCTGCAAACAGTCGTTACCTTTCTCGAGCAACCCATCAAGGAGGTCCGAGCCACCATGAATCCCTACTACCTTTGGCCCCAAGCAGTACCCAAACCCACTGTATCCCCTCGATTCACCCCCCCGACCTACTATGACCGAGACTTTGGCTCTGCTCAAGGCGCTTTCCCCCTGTGTCACGGAAATGAGCTGACAGTTCGACGGTCTGCTGCCCTTCAATCTCCAGGCTACGGACCTCATTTTGCGTACAGGTAAGGATGCTGAGGTGTGGATATGGGATCGGGCAATTCTTCGTGACCTCATCACCTCGCATAATCACATCGTCAATGACAGAGAGACGGCCAGATACAGCTCGCGGATCACAGCTTGGATCTCAACAATCTCCCTTGGTATTGGATCCCTCCTCCTCTTGTATTTTCCCCCCGCTCGATGGATCTTTAGAATGCTTGCCTCTTCTCCCGGGGAAGGGCCCTCGAAGGAATCTGTAGAGACGGGCTCTTTTGATTTTCGCTGCGTGGCACAAGCAGATATTTCCTCTGAACAGAAGCCCGTGGAGATGAAATCCAGGATCATTGGTAAAGGTTGCCCTGGCTACGGAAGCACGCGTATTCTTCTGGCCGAGGCAGGTCTTGCAATGGCTCTGGAAAGATCCCAGTGCTCTGGAAAGGGTGGGGTCATGACACCTTCTACTGGCTTAGGTCAAGTGTATGTCGACCGCCTGGAAAAGGCCGGCATTCAAATCACTTCTGGGCCCAACGTATGGTAAACCCTGGAACGTCGTGAAATTACTGATACAGCGCATGATGAGCATATATGAAAAGGAGAAGGCAATTCTTTGTTTTATTATTTTTTAGTATGCTACGATAAAGGAGGCGGACGATTAGAGTGACCCTCAAATCAACCCATATGGCACAGAAGTGGTTTTCACACTAGCCATCCATCCTCAGCATTGCCATCATCTTAACCGTCCTCCAAAGGCAGAGAAAATGGGATCATGCCTGTGAGGTAAAGTCGTGATGAGGCATCTTGTGGATAGCACCTAAGAGAAGAGAGGAAAAGAGAGAGAATATTAGGTAAGGTCTTGCGCATATACTTGTGTCTGTAGCAAGAGAAACTATCGTCAAGACTTACCGCTGAGCTCAAGGTTTTCCTTGCCCACAATCTTCTCATGCACCTTCTCAATGCTCTTAAAGTATCGAACGGTCTTGACGCGTAGCTCCAAAGTGGAATCCTCATCACAGACAATCATGCCTTTGGGATGCTGCTGGAGGGCACTGACGGTCCACATGTGGTTCACACCCTCCTCGATACATTTGGCCAGGGCGATGGCTTTGTGAGCTCCGGAGATGATGACGAGAACCTCGCGTGCTTCCATTACCGTAGCCACGCCAACCGTCAAGGCCAAGGAGGGTACTTTGGTGATATCCCTATCAAAGAATCGAGCATTGGCCAGGATGGTATCGTAAGCTAGAGTCTTGACGCGCGTACGAGAGGCCAGAGAGCTCCCAGGCTCATTAAAGGCGATATGCCCGTCCGGACCAATACCTCCGAGGAATAAATCAATGCCACCTGCCGCCTGGATCCTCCGCTCATATTCCTCGCACTCGGTCTCTAAATCCTGAGCATTGCCATCGAGGATATGGACATACTGAGGATCAATGTCGACATGCTGAAAAAGATTCTTCCACATGAACGTGTGATAGCTCTCCGAGTGATCTCGGGGGATCCCCACGTACTCGTCCATGTTAAAGGTGGTGATGTAGGCAAATGAGATTTTCCCCTCCTGGTGAGCCTTGACCAGGAGATGATAAACCCCTACCGGGGAGGATCCAGTAGGTAGACCTAGGACGAAGCGCTTCTCTGGCCCTGGACCAAACTCCTGTATCCGCTTGATGACATAGTCCGCTACAAAGGCGGATACCTTATCATAATCATCTCGGATAATGAGGCGCATGCTGAAGTGGAAGGGGAGGAGTGATGGCGGTGGGTAAAGATTGGGAATAGAGTGAAAGTTGAAATGAGGACGGATAGTATGATGCGTAAGAGAGTCTGGAAGAGGAGGAATAATGCTGTAAGAGGTACTTTTTATATCTAATGTCGCGGAAATGCTGGCGCCCTCATCCTCCACTCTTCCCCACCCTAACGACCATAGTCAGTATAGCCCTCTTTTTCCACCTCACCACCTGACCACATGGTCTATGATTATAGTCCGTGTCCCACCACACCTCTTGGCGATGCCTAGATGAGGTCAGGGTGATAGACATGCACAAGACTAGGATATTAGCTCACATGGTGTCATCAGACAACAGCATCACATGCTAAGCCCAATGTGAGAGGGCTGATGGATGGCGGAGTAATCGCGTACTTACTGTTCTCTCACAGGATGCCATGGCGTTCGTCTGGGGCTGGAGCTTGAGCACAAGTCGCTTGTATAACCTATCACCTCTGTTACTTCAACTTATATTCCAGCTTAGCATGTGCAATGATCTGATGAAGACGCGATGATTTGCCCTAATCATACCGATACTATTCTCCAGCGCTCGATGCCACATGCAGTACACAGAAAGGATGGGCTCACCACCGTTCAATATACATCTCACATTACCAATTGTATTTCTACAGCCGGGGCTTTCTTAAGAGAATTCTATGCAGCATTGTTCTGGAATGCTTTGTACTTTGACATATCCACCCGTTCCTCGCGCTCACGTGATTTCACACGTCTCTCAAGGACTACTTCCGAGGCGCCGGTAGCGTGAATGTTCCCCCGGAGACTTTCAATGGCCGTCTCCCTACATCGACATGAATTCAAGGGTTTACCCAAGAGGGGATATTAGAATGATCAAATGATCATGACGTTCTAGTCAAGGGACTCTACTTACCGAAAGACCATAGAGATGGCCGTGGGGCTCCATTCGGCCATCCTGCTTAGTATGGCTAGGTTTGGATAAGCAAGGCCCATCTTTCCGCCGAAGGAACTAGCCAACGCGACCACATCCTCTGGGAATGATGCTGGACCCACAAGGAGCTTCTGATCAAATCTTCCTGGTCTCAGCAATGCCTCATCCATCTCCCAGGGTGCATTGGTTGCCCCGATGATCAAAACACCTCGTGTATCCCCCACTCCGTCCATTTCATTCAGAAGAGTAGATAGTACTCGACCTTCCACCCCCCCGCCCCCTCCGCTACCTTCATCGTTACTCAGCCCTGAGTGAAATTATGAGAGATGTCAGCGTGTAAGGAGTAAATCATCCTCTTTATACCATCAATCCATAAAACGTACCTCGTCTCATCCCCAGGGATTCCACTTCGTCCATGATAATAACACAGGGAGCAGAGGCTCGGGCAGAGGCAAATATCCTGGACAAGGTGGCCTCGGTCTCGCCTAGATACTTTGAAAATATCTCTGGGCCCTTGACAAACAAGGCATTGAGGTGCAGCTTATGCACCATTTCTTGGATCATCAACGATTTCCCGCATCCCGAGGGTCCGTAGAGTAGGATCCCGGAGGGAGGAGTCATGCCCAAAATGTTCTCATCTGCCAAGGCCCTAGAAATGAGCATTTCCAATCTCTTTTTCTCCCGCACATACCCAAGAACCAAGGAGGTACTCCCATCCTCCTGGTCATGAGCTCGATGACCTGTCGCGCCCAAGGGTCCACCCAAGGGGTTTGACCCAATGACCTCGGCAATGTCCCCATGAGCACTGATTGTGGAGACGGATAGAGCCCAGCGGAAGTCTCGTAGGAAATCTCCGGGAGAGATCCTCTTCTCGTCCAAGGCATCAGCGACCGCTCTTCGTACCGTTCGCCGAAGAGCCTTGTTACATAACCTCTCCAGCTCCTTAATAGTGCGCCCATTGGTCATCTAATCACATACGGTAAAAAGGGGAAAAAAGGGTAAGTGGAAAGAAGCATATGTGGAAAGAGATGGCCCCCCGGAGAAAACACACTTGTGCAATAGCTTGAATTTGACTTTCCACCTCTTCCAAGCCCTCTTTAGCACCATAATGGTACACTCGTTCCATGAGATAGGAGCGAATCCAGGCTAATTTTTCATATCTATTGCATATCCCATTAGTGAATAGACGGTGGGAAAGGGTTGATTAAAAAGCCCTATAGCTGTCCGGAACGGACAGAGACCCCCAACTTAAAAACGTACCTGTCAGAAGAAGATGCCTGCACAATCGGAATTTTTAGCCCCTGGGAGACTAGGAATGATGGAACAGCCTGGGTAGTGCGTTGATAGGCAAGGGTGAAGATAGGTTGAGATTGAAAGGATGTCATGACTTTACACCATGCAAGCCCCAGCGCTCGTCGGTCTCCATGCTCCATTTGGATAGTCGGGACGAGGAGATCTGCATCAAGGATCTCAACAATGCATGGAGAGGAAGCCTGTGCTCGTGTGTAGATCCGACCTATTTTCTGCTCAATTTCGTCCTGTCCCACTCCTTCATCCGAATCTGCTATGATGGGTGCAAATGCAATGGAAAAGATTGGAAGATTCAATCTGTCTCGCGCAATTATCCTCACCTCCTTTCGAATCATCCCAACCTGATAACCACATGAGAGGATCAGGGCACGCGCCGGAGGAATGGACAAGTGGTGATAGAGGTGGGCATGATGAAAAGCGTCTTGAATGGCCTCAACGATGCGTACCATCGAAGAAGAAAGAGGTTTCAACAGATCTGGGCTCAGGCCTAAGTCTTTTGTCGCAAGCTCTGGGAAAATAATATCCAATTGAGACAATCGAGGATGAATGCGTGCCTTTTCCCCGGTCAATGACCAAGGTTCATCCCTTTCTTCCAGCCTCCCATCGATGATGCAAACCACTATGGGTCTTCCTACTATACATAACTTGATTTTTTGGTTTGGCTCCATCTAACCAATATACAGGGGGGGAGGGGAGGATGGAGGGTGAGAAAAGAAACCGGATGATCGCCACGGTACTATCTAGGATCCGGGGTACCAGCCCGATCCTTACAAGCCTACCTCGGTTAAGGAAAGTCGACGCGTCAAAGCATCCCTCCAATCGGGAAGGGCAAGGCCTTGGACAGGATTTCGCGGTAAAGGCAAGTCATGGGCCGATGTAAAGTCATCCACAAGCCTAACAGTCAGAGAACAGAGAAGAGGCGCCTGGGACCCTTTGGTCCTGGGGGCTGCAGAAGCGAACTTTTTAATGACCATACCCACTACTATCCTTATAGTGAAAGAGAGGTGATGAGAGAGGAGAGAAAAGTTGGAAGAAGGGATGACCTGGGGAAAGCATCTCCAATCCCGACTGTACCTGATGTCTAAACACCACATGTCAGCTATGATCCTTTAAGGTACGATCTCAGCTTTAGTGTGCTCGTACTAATAACAACGCGCTTTTCTTTGTTAACATCATGCTTCTGGCTGGTCGTAGTATTAGTATCAGTATATACTTTTGCGTTGAAAAGGCTATTTCCTTATAGTAATCCACCCAAGGGACGGTATTAGTATTAATATTGCTGCAATGGAATATTTATCATTCAACGACCCAGTTACATTATACATCCTGACGCAAGCTAGATAGTATTTGGGATTTATCCAAGGAAAAATAATAATTAATTATCTACTTGGCTCAAATTCATTTATCGTTTTAATATACATTATCTCAGGCATACTCACTCTGTGATTCTTCGAAAGGGTCAAGGGTGACACCGAAATTTTTTTATCTCCATCGTCTCTGCACTACGGTTTACCCGCTCCATCATAGCAAAGGGCTCTCTGATCTAGGGCACCGATGTACCGACAGCCCAGATGAATCCAAGCTCAGTGTCAGAACATACAGCATGTCAATTTATACACTATGCCACTGTACCTATATTCTCAGGCCTAGTTCCGTCCAAGACATTTCGAAACAGCTCCATGGGCATTCCTGCCATGGTGTAAGAGATAGTCCATGGCGGGCCATTGAGAGGCACTGGCTTCTAGGATCTCCCCTCCGCTCACGCGACATGTCTCCCTGGTCAGGGATCTCTCCGTGTCATGGAGGCAAGGGATTGAAGCTCGCTCCCACAAAGGAAATGCCTTGGAGCATATGTGTTCATATGGCATATGGAGATGCGTTGACTAAATACATTTTCAAGTATCTCTTGAGGTACGTAAAATTTGATAAACCCCCCATCCAAAGCCTTTAGCTTCATTGATTCATAATTCCAGTGGTAATACCTCTAGCATACTCAAGATCATTCCCTGGTTTGTCTGGTGTATTTGAAGGACATTTTTAGATGATCTTTGCCCAGCTGCACTGAATGACCTTATACATTTCTTATGATCAATGCCATGTGACTCTGAATATTTGGGCCTTGTACTGTATCCAGTGAGTGCTTCCGAAAAAGCAGTTCAACACCTAGGATGGCTATGAACTTGCCCACTTCTTTAATCATAACCAACCACATTTCGTTCCCCTTCTTTCCTATATTGTTCATGCTAGGATGACATTAGTAAGAGACCTGCGAAGAAATGTTCTCCGTTACCGATAGGATAGTCAGCCTATTGAGTAGGGACATCAAACGACCACCGTCTAGTTAGATACGGCAGATGCAGAATTTTGCCATCCATCATACCTAGTTAAGCAGGATGCTCATTGGTTTAAGGTCCTTTCTATGCGCCTCCTTTCCCATTGTCATGCCGTCTACGCTTTCCCCACAAGTATCAATGAATACCCCTCATGTCTACGCGCTTTCATCTCCGCAGAAGGAGATGGGAAGATAATTTCACGCTCAAACATTCCTCGTCTTTCAGGATCCTATTCTTCTTTGAAAGGAATGCGGCTATAAAAGGCCTATCAAGCATATACCCATCAACATACCTTTGACCTTCATCCCTCTCATCCATCTCCCCCCTGTCCCTCACTCTCCTCACTCCTTGCTCCTTTGCGCCTTGTTAATCACTTCACCCCATCACCACTCTACGCCATGCGTCTCGCTTTACTAACCCTCTCGATCCTGGCCTTTCTGGCCATCCTCTCCCATCCTGCCCAGGGGAGATGGGTCCCTGAGGTCTCCTCAGCCACCGCCGTATCAACCAGCTCTACAGCCGTTTATACCATCCCCAATCCACCCCCGGCCCCGCCCAAGCGCTCTCCCCGATCTTACCTTTTCTCCCTTAAGGACTCCAAGAAGGACTTTACCGCTTTTGACCGGGACTTTAAAAACACGATCAAGAAGGTGAATCAGGCTCTAGGCATGGACGGAGCTAACTCTATCCAGACCACGCTCAAGCTTACCAACTTCGCCATGTACACCGTGATCATTACCCGGGGCGTGTATGACTGGATCATTCACGATTCCCGAATCAGTACCTTTGATGCTGATGGCCATGGAGGCCTGGCTCGTTAAAGGAAGACATGCTTATCGAGTCCAAATCCTTGGGGGTATATCATTACTACCTCTGAACATGATGAATGCCTTCATCTTGTGGAAACGCGCAGCGATGTGTCTCTACAAGAGAGGGTAAGGGGAGGGAGGGGGGGGAAGGTGATATCTACCCAGCCATCTGGTACCATACACATACCCTTGCCCTTTCTATTTAATCGCATATATCATATGAAGCATCGTCAATAAGTGAAAATCAAGTCTATTTGCAACACAAAGGCAATATCATCATCCGGGAAACATAAGAGATCTATTCGTGAGAAGGGAGATAAGGATGTCAGCGCATTGTCCCATCACGTCAGTGAATATGTTCACCATCACAAGCATTGAGCTGCGACTTTAGAGTCAGGAGCTTAGTATATTCCTAGAGACTCAACAGCAATCAAGGGCAGCAATGGGAAGTAGAGACCAAGAGCACAACGGGAAATGCATGGGACGAGCAAAAGAATAAAGGATAAGGGAAGGGCCAGACGAAGATAAGCATAGGAGGGAGAAATGACGAGGATGAAGGTGCGATACAGTGGTGGCATAATAGGAGGGACGATGAGGGGAGAACAACCCAGTGCCGAGGCAAAAGCGAAGTCCGTCGACCCAAACCTGTCCCATCCAATACAGTCCATTCAAAGCAACGAATCCAACAACGCAGCATCATTCATCCACTCTCACGCCAGTCAATGCCCTAGCGCATCCTCCACCCACCTTCAGCGCTGAAGACACGAAAACCATGCATACCATTGCACCCCAGATACTACTTGCCCATCCCTGAACCCACCAGACCACTGGGATGAGCACATGTGGCAGCCGGGGACAAGAAGGAGGATAACCCTCCAACACCCCCGACGTACCCCATGCACTGAACATCCTTTGTCCCTCAGAGAATGGATATAACTAGGTGTCATCATTCCGCCTAAAGAGGCTAGCCAAATCGTGCATACATAGGGTAAAGATGACTCACCATTCAATAGAGTGACACATCATTAGGTCGTCGTAGATACGCTTTTCAAAATGAAGTAACATCTGTAATAGGCAGAGATGAAGGGTGAGCAAATATGGAGAAAAGGAGGAAAGAAGTAGAGGAAAGGATTGTGGGCTCAGATGATAAGTTGTCGTCTAGACGCGTAAGCGCTCAGGTGAAACACGGATTATCATAGAGATACATCATGGCCAAAAGGAGAGGGGGGAGGGATGCACCTACCAAGAGAAAAGAGTATGCCAAGGCAGAAATGGCCTTATTGTAGACAGATCACTGCTGTAGGCTATAATGAGGAAGGAGGGAGGATGAGCCGACCGATCCACCCATTAGGCACAATCCCTCACAGATGCGAATAATGCATCAGGTCAATTAACCTCAGATATGGTTTGGTTTGGTTAAAGAATCTCCTCACGATTGCAATCAGAAGCAGAACTGAAAAGTAAAGGTATCATCCCCGGAAAATTGACCTGATGAGATGAGTGGGAGTAGAGGAGACTTACCATAAATCACGATATGCGACCTAGAAGTCAAATGCTAGACTAGCAGGTTGGACTTTCATACGAATAAGGAAAGGAAGGTGAGCGTGAGACATCAAAAAAAGGATGCGAAAGGGTGCAAGGATCAAAAAGATAATCTCAGATATGGTTTGGTTTGGTTAAAGAGTCTCCTCATGATTGCAATCAGAAGCAGAACTGAAAAGTAAAGATATCATCACCAATATCCCCTTTGATCCTTGTCTCCTCACACGATATAAGATGTATAGGCGGCTTACCTTAAGGACGACTCGCCTCGGGCGAGTCAAAAGTCATTTATACAACGCGCGTGGCATCCACGATTCATGCTATAAAACAGAAAGGATGATTAGTCATGCTCCTTTCATCCTATCAATCGACGACATAAGATAGAGGATCCTCAGATGGTGATGCATGTATTAGACCATTTCATCATTAGCCCCGAGCAAGGGGTGTATGATACAGTGGATAATATCATCATAGGAACTCCATGTACAAAAGCATAAGGGGAAGCGCAAGAGACTTACTATGAAAAAGTCATGGCTTGAAGGGAAATGACATGCTCGGGATAAGGGAAATGTAGAGAGGTATAACTCTAAGTAGGGGAAGAAATAATGGAGAATGAGTGTTTTTCCAACATTATACATACACCCTCCTCCAAAAGAACACAAAGACAACGGTGGGTCAGAAACGAGGAATTCCTAAGATAAAAAATCTCTAGAGATTATCCACACGGCATCTTCGGATAAAAAAGACAATGTCTTCATCATTCACCGACTGTGTCTTTGGGGAGGGGGGGGAGGGGGCTTACCTTGATAAGAGTGAGTGGGATGTATACAAGTGGGATAGTGGTGTTATATGAAGATAATTATTACATAAGGAAGAGGAGTGCTTTGGCGGAACGAGGAGGAGAAAAGGGGAGGGGAGGCTGAAAGAGCGGGGTGGTGGGCTAGGCTGACCCTGTTGCAGCCTGACTTTATAGCTACTATCACGACAGCGCCTTTTTTTTTCTCTGGACTCCATAAACTGTGCAGTTCTTGGCTGATAAAACGCGGCGGGCACATCTCGCTTTGCGCTGAGGATTTTCGCTGATCCACCTTTTTTTTTCTTGGTTTTCTCTCCTGTTCATTGCCCGGCCAATTCACGTACCACACCAGACGGAGAAATATTGGTGCAATTTTTGCACAAATGAACGGAATCGCCGTGGCGGTGGGATGTGTGGGTGGGTGCCGGGATAGACAAGGTGCCTCCTGAGCCTACACGCAACGGAGTTTGAATGGATGGTGCTGGATCCTCTAGCTGCCCCTTAGTGGTAGAGTAGTAACGAAAGGAGACAGACAGAACCTTGCTGCAACAGCTCAGGTGAATAAAAGATGGAGACATCAATATCTTGAAAAAGGGGCCAAGAGGGAAAGACGACAGTCAAGAAGGGTGTATGGATAGCCCATGATAGCATGATCGTTGGCAGAGACTGCGTATTGACCGGGTGGGCCATGATACAAAAAGGGCTTCGCTTATGTTTCATGGTTCAGAATTATGTTGACGATGGGAAGAGCATTTCCTCATGTCTTGTTTAACTGGGTGAGGGTAGCGTTGAGGGACTGAGAGTTATTTGATGCATACAGTCTCCAAGGACCATGCTTGAGTCATCATTTCAGAGACTTGTCCTGCCAGGATAGGTGGACCCGAGGAGCTTGTCCCTGGCCTTTCGGACCTTGGGTCATTCCAACCACCTGTCTCATTGCACCTTTCTGTCACCCTCATCTCTCTGGACTGCACCTCAGCCTAAATGATAAGGGTAGCGGGCTAGTGGGCTATTGATCCAATTCGCTCATCTCATCCGAGCCCCTTTCATATCCAGACCCCGACATTCATTAAGGGCATAAATAAACCTTAGAACACAAAGTATTCCCAGGGACAAACCCTTCACATATAATCATTCATCCTTCCGCATTGCTTCATCCACAACCTCACTTACCTTTTCATCCTTCCCCTGGCTGATTCGTCCTAGCCCGCAAAGTATGCCAAAGAAGAATACGCTCTCGAACACATCACAGGGTGGGCTGGGTATCCTGGGTATATGGTTCCCGGTTCTATCCCTCATCTTTGGCGGATGTTGCGCTAATGTCCTGGCCCTCGAGGCCATGGTGTCCGAGGCGCCTCATTCAGGTAAGGATGGTCTTGGAACAAGGAGGAAAGCAATCGCCTCACCTTTCCCGTTATCGCTCTCAACGCGCATCATAAAGCTAATTTATTTACTGCGGCCCAATTCCTCATCGTGGCCCTCCTCAACCTCCCGGCCCATACACACTGGCCAAAGGGATCATGGTTCCCGCGACTTGCCCCACGCAAAGTCCCAATGACACGGTGGATCGGGCAGGTGGCGCTTCATCTTTCCATCTCCTTGCTCAATAATGTTGCCCTTGGCTATCAGATCCCCATCCCTTTGCATATTGTCTTTCGATCGGCTGGACTCTTGGTCTCCATGCTCCTGGGCGCTCTCGTGGCCAAAAAACGGTATGCCACCATGCAAATAGTCTCTGTTCTTGCTGTCTCCGCTGGCGTAATACTCTCTACCCTTTCCTCCTCCTCCTCCACCTCAAGCAAAGGCCAGAGCAAGGAAGAGTCCTATTCCCAGTACCTCATTGGAATTTCCTTGCTCAGCGTTGCTCTCCTTCTCTCAGGCTTTCTCGGCCTCTATCAGGAAAAGACATATGCAAAGTATGGGAACCAATGGCGTGAAGGTCTCTTTTACGGGGTAAGTATTGACCAAGAATGGGGCGAAGAGGTGTGTAAACAAAGCTCACGGTCTGGCTCATCCCTCCAATTTTTACATTAGCATTTCCTGGCTTTGCCTTTTTTCTTTATTTTCTTCCGGGATATCCAGGAGCAATCGGCCATCTACAACGCCTCCCAGCCTATGCAACTTACCCACTTGGCTCGTGGGACTCCATTTGCCTCCTTATCCCCACTCATTCCCTCAATGGCATTCCCTCGGCTTTGGATACAACTTGGAGTCAACCTGGTGACTCAGTAAGTGACAGCCTTCTCGTATTTTCAGCATAGCTAGTCTTTCATTTGGATGCATCATTCAATGATACTCCCTCTCTTTCTCTCATAGATATATTTGTGTCTTGGGCGTGAACCGTCTCACCGGAATCGCATCGGCCTTGACCTTGAATCTGGTTCTGAATGTTCGAAAGCTCACAAGTCTGGTCCTATCAGTTTTTCTCTTTGGCAATACCCTTGGCCCCGGTGGATGGGCAGGATGTCTCCTGGTCGCGGCTGGGAGCATGATGTATGCTTTAAGTAGTCGCACTCAATCTCCACCATCTTCAATTAGCCCGACTGGTCCCCCCGGGGAGAAGAAAAAGGTGCAATAATGAATGTGCATCCAGTGAATTAGCATGGAATTTTTTTTCCTTCCTACTATCTAAGTTGCTTGTCATGGATCATATAAGGCCACGATCTTGACAAGGGTTTCTCGTTAAATCCATACACATTCATTGGTCTTTCAACCAGACTCATTAGCAGCGTCTTTGGCTTTCATGCCCTCCAAGATACGTAAACGCTTATTCTCCAGATGTTCCAGACGCAACCGATCCCGTGCTCCTGTCTTCACATAAGCCTCCAGGCAACCATTCATGATCCTCTGCTCTGTCCTGCAAGCCCATGCTACACTGACAGTTCGGCCCGTAGCACACTTTGCAAAGGCTAGCGATCATCGACAGGACCGGGTTGAGGGAGGAGGCAGGGTGAGTCGCGTCTAGGAACATTTACGACCCGGACAAAGCTATACTCAGCCCAAGACACTCACCTGACAGGGTCTCGCTACAGTTCTTCCGGGCATCAGCCTTCATCTCCTTGAGGATGGCATCTTCTTCGGCTCGAGTCAGGGTTAACATGTTGTTTCTTGAATGAGGAAAGAGGTCAAATGAAGGATTTTAAAAAAGGGATGAGTATAGCGTTGTTGAAGGGCAACAAGGATACCGGGTAAATCTGGAGAACATCAAGCTCGCTCCCTCCACAGGTAGTTAGCAAGCTAGTGCCCCTTTGTTGAGTGCTCAGACTGTCAGCTATGCTCCAAGCACGAATTAAAATTTACATCCAAAATGTATAATTATAGCCAGTAAAGTACCGTCTGGTTTGTAAGGGGGAGTGAAGTGTGCCACTGGACTGACTACATACGTCTATCCAATCAAGCCATACTCCACTTTGGGATAGGTGGCCGATAAAAAAAACAAAGGACTGTCCTCCCCCCCTCCCTCCCCTGCCCTTAACTTAATAAACATCACCTTAGAACCGCAGCCTTTTCGTCTTTCAAGCTTTGACTTCACTATCTTCCCTCCTCTCTCACACCATAACTTGTATCGTACGGCTACATGTCGGCAAAGAGTAACACATCCACTCAAACTGGGTCCGCGGCTGCCGAGAAGCCCAAGTCCAAGAAAGGACTACGTCGTGCCCGAAAGAGGGAACGCGCAACTCAGGCGCTAGTAGGGAGCCCCACTAACTTGCTTGATGGCCCCACTAGGCCAAAGAGTAAGCCATTTTTTCCCTCGTTGTGTTGTACTTTAAAAGAATCTCGTTCCTTCCCCCTCATCTCCTATCCTCCCCCTATCCTTGTAGAACAGAATGTTCGACCAACGCAACCTAAACCCAAAGGTAGCTCATCCGATCAAGCTGCATTGACCGCAAGGGCTGCCGCGTTATTGGAGCAACGAAAGGCCCTCCCTATCTACGATGGGAAACATGATATTGTTGAGACCATTAAGGCAGAGCCCGTGGTCATCTTTGTTGGCGAGACGGGGTCGGGGAAGACCACTCAGATCCCCCAATTCCTCCATGAGGCTGGAATTACCAAAGAAGGCGCCATTGGGATCACACAGCCCAGAAGGGTGGCAGCCACGTCCTTGGCTACCCGTGTCTCTGAGGAGGCTGGATGTCGACTCGGCGGCCTGGTGGGCTACACAGTGAGGTTTGATGATACTAGTAGCCCGCGAACTTTAATCAAGTACTTGACCGACGGAATGCTACTCCGGGAAATCCTCTCGGATCCCTTACTTACCCGGTATCGAGTCATCATCTTGGATGAGGCTCACGAAAGGACCATTCGGACAGATGTGCTTTTTGGCATGCTGAAACGTATCCAGAAAACGCGTCAGGAACAGGTGGACAAATTCACGGTCCTCGACGTATCACCCCCTATATATCCCCTGAAGATTGTAGTAATGAGTGCAACGATGAATGCCGGTCAGTTTTCCCGCTACTTTAATCAAGCCCCGATCCTGATAGTAGAAGGGAGACAGCACGAGGTTTTGACCCTGTGCACGAGTGAGGCCCAGTCTGATTATCTTGAGGCAGCCCGGAGAAAAGTCCTCGAATTCCATAGAGTAGCCCCTCGGGGAGATATTCTCGTCTTCCTGAGTGGACAGGATGAAATTGAGAGCCTACAAAAGATTTTGGCTGAGAATATCAAGGAGTTCCCTGAGGGCGAATGGCCCTTACATGTTCTCCCTCTTTTCGCTGCCCTTCCCCCGGCCCAGCAAGCCAAGGTCTTTGTGCCATCTCCCCCTAATTCTCGCAAGGTTATTTTGGCTACTAACATCGCCGAGACCTCCATCACTATTTCCGGGGTTCGGTATGTCGTTGATACAGGTGTAGCTAAATTCCGATCTTTCAATCCCAAGATTGGCATTGAGACCCTGCAGATCGAGGCAATTTCTCAGTCTGCCGCTGATCAGAGATCTGGGAGAGCAGGCCGTGAGGTAAGAGAGAGAAAGAGAAAGAGAAAAGTGAGGGTACAAATCGCTTACCGTGTCATTGACGTTACCATAGGATAAAGGTGTGTGTGTTCGGCTTTACACAAGGGAAACATATGCTGCGCTTCCTCTCGATGCAAAGCCTGAAATTCTTCGATGCAACCTCGCTCCTGTGGTTCTTCAGCTTAAGGCCGTTGGGGTCGATGATATTCTTGGTTTTGACTTTTTGGACCCACCAGAACATGCTTCATGTAAGATGCACCTAGGAATTGGTGGTGGGAGTGTGATTTCTATACAGATGATCCTAACTAACTACGCCTCTTCCCTGTAGTATGCCGTGCCCTTGAGCAATTGTATGCTCTGGAAGCCCTGGATGGAAAGGGACACTTGACAGCTGAGGGAAAACGGATGGCCGAGTTTCCCCTAGACCCGACCTGGGCCAAGGTTCTGTTTGCAGCCGAGGTAGGTAGAGATGGAATACAGTGGGGCCCGCTTTGGGTGTCACTTACCTTCCTCATCGCGCCCGGATAGAGCTTACACTGCACCAAAGAGGTTATCGATTTGATTTCGCTTCAGACGGCCGACAACATTTTCTTTTCCCCGCCCCAACAGAGAACTGAGGCTCAAGAAGCGAGAAAGAAGTTTCTGGATCACCATGGTATGCTGTCGTGTTACTTCTTCTTCCTTGCCTCCTGCCCTCATCGCCTAATTCCTAATCATCCTCACTTAGGTGACCATTTTACCCATATGAATGTCCTAAAGGAGTACCAGGAGGCCTCAGGAGACGCTCATTGGTGCCGTAGGAATTTTATTAATCAACGGGCTATTATCAACGTTTTGGAGGTACGCAAACAGCTTCGAATGATTACTCGACGGGTCGGCGTCGACCCGGATGTGTCAGTGGGTTCTGGGGGGGATAAAGAGGTGGTCTTACAGTGTTTACTCCGGGGCTTCTTCCAGAATGTCGCTTTGCTCCAACCGGACGGTCGGACCTACAAAGGCCTAGTGACTAATGTGGCCGTGTTCGTCCACCCTATGTCGGCGTTGAGCATGCGTAAAGCAGAAGCGATTGTATTTGATGAAATTGTCCAGACGACTCGACCCTATGCTCGAGGCGTATCGGCCATACGGGCTGGATGGCTCGTCGACGCTGCTCCTCGGTATTATGGGAATGCTCGGGTTCCAGGAAGATAAAGGCTGAGGTGAGGCACTCTCTTTAACATGTATTGTGTGTTGGAAACAGAAAAGTCTATTATTATGATGGGGACGGTGAGGAGGGACGGGATCGGCGGTAAGGTCTAGCTTGGCGTTTTAGGGCTTGACGATGCTTCCTAGATCCCCGATGGTCCCGCGCAGCTTGTTCCCCACGCGAATACACACCGCATATCTCACACTGGATCATCTTGTTATCTTGGGGTCTAAGAAGGGGGAGAAGGTCAAAGAAGGGCATTGGATATGAGAAAGGCAGCAGAACGTACGATTTTTCGGGAGGGTTCAAGAGATCCTGGGCCAAAGGATGAATGTCTTTGGGATTAGGAAGGGGAGTTTGCTTGAGAAAAGCTGGAGGGGGGAAGAGAAGATAATAAGTAAAGAAGCAAATGAATCATTGAAGCAACAATCACAATCACAATCTGGGCCTACCTTGAGCAACAGCAATGGCTGGGGCTTTGGCGGCCTCATCCCACTTGGATGGATCAGAAGCATCTAGGACGTAGCAGCATGCATCATACGAGGGTGGAGAGCATCTAGGAAGAAGCTTGTTACGAATCCAACCAACTTGCCTCTTGGCATAAATACGGTTCCCAGCTTTGACCATTTCTACAGCGTCAGCCTTGTGCTTCTCTAGCGCTTTTTCATCAACAGCATGATCGTTTTCGGCCTCAATGAAAATTTGAAACTCTTTGAACCCAATGCCCTGGGCAAGACCTCGAGTATAATCGATAGGGGAGGGGAGCTCTCGGTGCAGAGATCTAACTTCATCTAGCATACCTTGTTGCATCATGACATCCACGCGGGCCTCGAGACGATCGACAATGATGGAGCGTTCAGCGTGCAGCCAGAGAAAACAAGTAGGGTAAATGAGCTTTTCCTCAGCCGCGCCTGCCAATCTCTGTTGCTCCTGAATATCACTATGACGTTGGCCTGTGGAGTCGTGAACGCGGAGAGACCGAAGAATCTTTCGTCGATCCCTTGGATGCCATCTCTCGGCCATAGCTGGATCTACTCGCTGCAGCTGAGTATAGAGCTCTTCCGTTGTTCTAGGGTCCTCCTCCTCAGCCTTGTCATGGGAAGGTCCAGAGTTTTCTTCGGCGCTTTGGGAAGGATCGGAGACAAGCTGATCTCTCCACAGGGTAGCTTGCACGTAGTATTGAGTTCCACCCACAAGGATAGGGACCCGGCCCCTCTGATGAATCTGATCGATGCATTGTCTAGCTGCTCGGGTAAAATCGAGGATAGAGTAATTGTCCCCAGGAGGAACATACCCCAGGAGATGATGAGGTACACCCTGTTGATCCTTGACTGGATGCTTATTAGTAAGAATGTCGTAGCCGGCGTAAACCTGGTGAAAAGGATAGATGGGCGGGGGATGAGTCTGGGAGGAGGGGGAGAGCGCTCAGAAAAAAAGGGGGGGTACCTGCATGGAATCGGTACTAATGACCTCGCCATTTAAGGCCTTGGCCAGCTCAACGGCCAAATCTGACTTGCCCACACCAGTGGTACCGATGACAGCAAGGACGGGGGGACGGGAAGGAGTAAGAAGGGACATGAGATAGTCTAGAGGAGTCTTTCGCCCCGATCCAAGGTTGGGAGAAGGGAAGAGGCGAGGTAAACGGGGAAAGTGCTTGGCCAGGGACAGCAGGTGCATTGGCCAGCTGGCTGTGGACAAGGGAGGGGGAAGATAGGGAAAGAAGATGAGCAAAGTGGGATGGATTAGATGAACCGTTTTTGATCCGCTGGAAGATGAAGTGGGGGGAGCCCCGTTTGAACAAAGACAGATATGACAAATATGAGCTTGTGTGATGTGATCCTAGTACAGTAAACAATAAGAGACAGGTTCGTTCCTACCTGGACCGAGCTATAAAAGATAACCACATTTTCCTTGATGGCAAATTTGATACAAGGAAACCCCGACTTGGCGTACCCAAGAGGCTGCGCCCACTAAGGAATAGTGCACTTCCTTACCTTTCCCTATATCAGACGGCGGAAGCACCACGAGTCGAAATGTAAGGATCGTCAGACTTCCGAACCTCTCCTGGTTGATTGCCCATGATAATCTTTTGATACGATATGGTCGCCATTGCACTTACCCTGATCATTCAGGACCAACACTTCATTACCTTTTCCTCCTCTTTTGCAATGATAATGTCAAGGATGCCCGTTTACTTTGGCCCCCCACCACCCACCGACACCCACGCCCCACCTCCCCCCCACCCTTGTCGTGAC
>KZ987757.1:0-29207 GCA_003614145.1 Piptocephalis cylindrospora
CCCCCCCCCCCCCCCCCCCCCCCCCTGAAATATACCCTTCTTCCTACCTAATGAAGAGGGCCAGGGGGGAACAGCAGGGATGTCAGTTGTGGAGCCGCCCACGGTCTGGGAGCATGGTAGCGCATGAAAAGCCAGGAAACCCACTTGAAAAAAGTAAGGAGAAGGGTGGTTGGGAATTAGTAAATAAATAGTCATGTTCTTCTATTATGACATCTAGAGCTGTTCCTGAGTCTGGCAGTACACAAGTTAATGTCATGCCCAAGTGCATCAGGGCATGTTTAATTCAATCCAAAGCGATAATGAAAAATGTCTTATTTCCAAGCCTCAATTGAACAATTACAACACTCCTCTACCTTCTAGCAAGAGCCAGGAGACCACCGTCCTCTTCCCCCTCGTCCTCTTCTTCAGAGGAAGCGTGCGCCACGGAAGGCTTCGTGGATAGTCCCTTTCCATTCCCTCCTAGCCTCTTGTCCCGAGGTAAAGAGGAAGATGAGGCCCGAGAGTAAAAATCTTTCAATGAACTTTGTCTCTTTTTAACGGCTTCTTCCCGAAGCTTCCTCATAGACTTGACCACCGGGAGCAAAGTTAACCGCACCTGATCTGTTTCCCAACCAAGATGATCCCATAAGAATCTAAAGATGATATCTCGGTTAAATAGATTGTGATTTGTACCCATCCTCTTCATTAGACCTTACCTCTCCAATCCATCCAAATCAGGAATGAGCCAGACACACTCATCCGTCGAATGATCCACCAGAGGATCCGTGTAGGCACGAACGACTCGCGCATCCGGGAAGGAGGCGTCCAGTCCCTCGGTCAAAGCCCTCTTCAATCGCCTCCTCCAGCTCCTGCGACGCTCCGCGGTCTCGTCATCCACTCGAGTGTCCTCTTCTGGATCCTCTAGGATACGACGTAGACGGGTAAGATAGTCCATGGGAACTTCGGATCCCCCAAACCCCTGGGAATTATTCCATACCCCAAGCATATCCTTGGCCAGAACAGGGCCTACCCCGATGATCCCATCTGCATAATCCCCTCCCAGGAGGAGACCAGCAGCTACGAGGTGGTCGAGGTCGAGGTCAAGGTCCCGGGAAAGGACCGATGCTTGGTAAAGCTCGACGTACTTGTCCTTGCGAAACACATTGCGATACAGGTTTTGGGCTCCAAAGAGCAAAGCATCTCCATCGTCCGTCACCACCCCATCCACCAAGCCCAGTCTTTCCAATTCCACACACTGAGCTTCAGCCTCGGAGGGCGCATCGACATACGGGATGTTAAAGTAAGCGAGGAGCTCTCGGGTTTCCCGGATCATCTCCGTAGTCACTTCGGAAGTATCCCGCATCTCCTTTCGTCGACGGTCATCCATACTCTTCAGGTCCTGTTGAAGTCCTGCTCGAAATGTCCTTACTCTATCCCCATCCTTTTGAATTTGAGAGAAGAATGCATCAAATCCTGCTTCTTCGTCCCGCTCATTCATCATCGAGGCTTTCATTTCTTCCTCCTCTTCCGCGTGATCCTCCTCAATTCTGTTCACGACATGAAGATGACCCTCGTCCTCTTCTACGTCCTGAAGATCCGCGGTAGGAGAAGCCTTGGCATTAGACTCAAGGGCTAGAGGCAGATTTGATCCCTTTTGCTTATACATGTCTGGAGATTCCGATTTTGGATGTACAAGAGGCGCCTCGGGAAGGGAATTTGTAGCCGCCTCTCGATGAGGTAGGGCATGATTTGGCCTCCAATTGTAACCTAGGCTTTCCTCCTTGACGGTGATAATGGCACCCTCCTCCTTCCCTTCATTCAAGGACGCATTGACTCTCTGAGGAGACAGCGGTGCCAGCATGACCTGGGAAGGATTCATCAATTCCCCATCACCCTTTTCCAAGACACGTCCCGAGGATAGCCTGGCCATCTTCAGACCCTCTTCCATTCTATCTGAAGGGGAAAGTGACCTTTTTGGCCTAGGAGGACTGAAAGCAGGGACCTCTTCAAATTCCTCCTCCTCCTCCCCCTCCTCTTTTTCTTCTTCTTCACTCAACGGCTCCAGTCTCTGATGATCATTCGCTTTTTCGTCCCTTACCTTACTCAAAAGGGTATCTTCATCTTTAAGGACACTACTAAATTCTCTCCTTCCCTCCATCTCATCATTCACAACTATCACCTGATCATCCTTGGCATCAGGGCCCTTTTCAGGCATCCCGCCCCGTAAACCCGACATGATCCACCCCCCCTCCTTGGCATCCGACCGATGGACAAGATATTCTCGACTTCCCTGAGAAGCTAGTCTCTTCGTAGGCACTTTCTGTGTCACCTCTTTTCTGCCATCCCTCTTTTCCTCTTCGTCCGCTTCCTCGCTTCCCTGGCCCAGAACAGCCTGCATATACGAGTTCCGAATAACCACACCACGTACCTGTAACTCAGAGATACGTAAGGATGATTGCGCGCCCTGCAGATCACGCATACGTGCATGAGACGTGTGCCGAGAACGTATCTTCAGCTCACGCAGCAATTCATGCCTCACTTCCTGGGGCAAGGCGAGAAAGTCTGGGGACTCAAGGTCGAATGTGTCCACCTGAGCAGATCGCAAGAGTCGAATGGGGAAGTTTGTGAGATCATTCGTCAACATATCTAATGCTCTCCTTTGCATCACTTCCTAATACAAGCAAGAAGCATTATACTACTATTCTGCGATACTTACATCCAATCGATCTAGCAAGTCTCGTGTCGCCTCCCGAATATCCCCATGCAATGAGCTTTCAATGAGACTGTCGAATCGTGTGTCCCTAGCACGATTTCGGACTCTCTCTCTAAAAAGGAAAATATGTGCGTAACAATTAGTCTTGATAAAATTCAACTAGAAAAACCCATCTCACACCTACTCCATGGGCTCTCCTGAAGGTAGCTCATAATCATCTAGCGCACGGCCTGATCGACGCACTGGTCGAGCCAACGCACCTGTCACCTGGGCCACACGATCCACCTTGGACCGAGTAGGCGAAGATGGGTATTGGGAGCTCGGAGGCTGTTGAGTCTGCTTGCCCTTGCGTCTTGGACTAACCTTTCCGGCTGTCTCCAACTGGGCATTCAAGATCTTCCTGGCCAGCCGAGCATGGTCCAAGGTCACTTGTGTCCCCTCCCTCCTTTCTCTACGTTTTGCCTAAGTAAATGTAAAGGCCCGATGGTCAGACCTTTAGAGAACGAGCTTCATCGCCGAGTCCTGCCTCCCAACTTACCAGAGTCCGACGCTTCAGCTCTGGGGCCGGACCGTCAAAGACAAAGACGGGTCGAACCCCATAATAGAGTAGTTTGCAGATGCGCCGAAAGAAGCCAAGAAGATGGGCTCCAGGAATAGGCGTGCCATCGGGACCACGCTGAGCCTTGAGAAAGTGCTGTAGCCAGATGGAGGCATCAATGGCGAGACGAAGATCAGCCAGATCCTCCATTGGGACGGGTCGTGCTGCAGGTTCCACCAACTTCCATAGGCCTTTAACACCCATGAGCGAAAAGAGAAGGAAAGAGAGGTATGGAGGGGAAAGAGGGGTATGAAGGAGAAAGAGAGAAATAGAGGAGGAAAAGAAGAAGGGGAAGGAGAATAGATGGGTGAACCGGTAAGAAAGGATGGGAGTGAATGGGGCCGTGCTTTGGAATAGTCCTGGTGCACAAGCATGACTCATTCTTGTGCAGTCCTAGTCGTGTGTGCGATGCCTTGAGGCTTCTATGATGAGATACCATTATTAAGATAAGTGCAGGGGCAGCAAGACGCGTTATTATTACGATGAAAGATCGTGGAAAACTCCAAAGTGATCATGATAACAATGCAGTCTCCATAGTTGAATTTAATAACAACAGTAGTAATCAGGATAATAAGCTTCTTCCCTTTCTTAATTTTAGTGGCACTTTCCACATTCATAGTAAGGCCTTCCTTCATAAAATACTCATCGGTATACTCGACTAGATATCACGGTGGAGATAAGCAGTGTCCTTCAGAAACGACATTCCCGTCCGACGGGCTAGTGCCCTCATGCCAATAGAACCAGGGTGACTAGGAGGAGATCATGGTGTACATCCCATAAATCAGCGTGTTTCGTTCCTGTGCCATATCAGACCAGGACGACGTCACACCAAGGTTCAGAGTGAACTCACAGCGCTTGACCTGTGGATCCACACAGAGAGATAGGCACGCCTAATCAGACCCACCAGGCTAAAAACCCCCATTCTCCGCTAAACCTGCTCACGCCCCACCCCTGATGATAAGCCCACAACGACCCTGCCTCGGCCCATCTTTTACAAGACGCGCCGCATTCTTTCCTCTTTCCTTCCTTTGCCATTACCCATATCATCGCCCAATCCCCATCCCTGTACTTTGCTACATATCTCTTGAGTGCCCTTCCTTCTCTCCCCCCTCTTACTACTAACTACCTCTTCATCAACCCCGCGATCAACCCCATGCCGGGCTTTGATATATACATCAAGGAGAGACCTCGCACCCTGGCGGTGGTGCCATTTCAAGCTGGGCTACAGACTCTTACTGCGGATCATCCCATCCTACTTCTTTCCCATGTCCGGCCCAAAGATACTTCCGAAGCTGCCGCTGTCACCCTGGATATCGTCCCATGGGATACCTTTCGATCCCATCACCTTCCCTCCTACCTAGCCCCAGCCACACCAGCACCTGTTGTCGGCCTCATTGGCCTTGTTCATCTCTCCAATGGTCAGTTATTACCGGGCGCTGCGGGAAGGATGGGAGATGGTTTATGAACCATGCCTTCTTGCCCCACTCACTGATCCAGCCCTCACATGCGTTCATCCACTTGATTTTACATCATTTCCTTGAACATCGGGTGAATCTCCTCGGCGCCAACAGAGGTGTTCCTGGGTGTAGTGACTAAAGATGAACTTCGGGCAGAACCGCTTCCTCACCACCCTATCCGCCGTATCCTCTCCACTCGATTCCTCTCTCTGTCCACCTCGTTGTACGATCCCGTCTCCGGATACTCCATACCTGGGGAAGGGCCCCCTCCCTCCCATCCCTGTGCGGCCATTGAGAGATACCTTCATCAAGGCACCTTTTATTATGCTCCTAACCACGATCTAACGCGTCCTTTGGGTCACAAAGTCGATCAAGAGAATCAAGATCCTTTGACCGGCGCAGTAACCGGAACCGGGGCTTTGGACGAAAGAGGGGGGGAAGGGGTGGAAGAGGTTGAGGAAGCCTCACCTGGGCCCGACCCCGAGTACTGGTGGAATGGACACATGATGCGTGAGCTCATTGAAGCTCTGGACATGTGGGGGCCAGGGCAACAGGAGATGGTGCGTGAAACTGGGGCCTTACTCACTCTGATCCAGGGATATGTGGGCACCCAGGAGATGCGTGCCTTACCCAATTACCAAATGGAGCAGCGCCAGCATGGTGATACGGGGAGCAAGGGATCCTCCTCCCCGCCCCCACTCAAGGTCAGCCTCATCTCTCGACTGGGATGTGGTCGTGCGGGTGTTCGGTACCTGACTCGGGGCATTGATGATGAGGGCCACGTGGCCAACTATGTTGAGACAGAGACCGTCCTCTACACCCCAGTTGCCATCGTCTCTCATCTTCAGCTACGAGGAAGTGTCCCATTGTTTTGGGAACAGACGGGAGTCCAGTTTGGCGGACATCGCCCTACCCTCACCCGATCCACCGAGGCCACCCGCCCTGCCTTTGAACGACACTTCTCTCGGGTTCTCGATGAGCATCAACCCATCCATATCATCGACCTTCTCTCCCAACGTGAGGGTACTGGGGAAAAGTCCCTAAGTGCTGCGTACCACCGGCAGTACGCTGCCTCGGGTATGGCTGAATCCTTACTACGATGGACGGCCTTTGACATCAATGCTGAATGCCCAGGAGGAGATCTTTCTGGGGCCGAGGCAATGGTCCGGTCCTTGCGTGGGGCCATCGAGACCTATGGACACGAGCTGATCCGAATGGGTGAGGATGGGGAAGGCTCACGGGAGGTAATTATGCGGCAAACAGGCATTTTTCGGATCAATTGCCTAGACTGTCTTGATCGAACCAATGTCATGCAAAGCCTCCTTTCCCGGGAAGTTCTCCTCCACGCCTTTGCCCACCTCCCCTCCCCCTTCCAGAGTCGTCGATCCTTAGCCCATGCTGCCCTCACCGGTCTGTGGGTAGAGAATGGGGATGCTTTATCTCGCATCTACTCGGGCACAGGAGCTCTAAAGAGTAGCTGGACCAAGTCCCTGAGCGGACGAGCATCCGGAATATCGGCAAGCGGGGCCATCCGGAAACCCACATATTCCTCCAGCGCATATGCGGCGGATATAGGCGGCTTCATGTCTGATGGAAGCAGCTCTAGTGGGGGTAATACCACCAATGGAGGAGGGGCTGGAGGGAGTGGATGGATGGGCATGTTAATGGATGCGGGGAAAAGCGTGAGTCGTATGTACTTGGGTAATGTCTCTGATCCTGCCAAGCAAGAAGCGGTTGATTATCTGTTGGTAAGGCGGGATGAAAATGAGCTTTCTAGATTGTATAGGAAGGGCATTCGCTTACCTTTTTCGCCTCTCCTTCGTTTTCCTCCATCCTCCCATAGGGGAAGGCACCCGGTCAAAGGAGTATTCGTGTGTGGGATGAGACACGAGAAGCTATTGGGGATGCCCTGTCTGCTCGGGCTGATGAGTACAGTGACTGGGAACGAGTCCGGCTGTTTGTTGGGACTTTCAATGTCAATGGTCGACTCCCTTCCACATCCCTTGCTGACTGGTTGCATGGTAAGTGCACTTGATTAAGCTTCTGGGCCTCATAACCCCCTGGTCTTTCTACTCACCATCCCCCTAACGAATGGCTTTCTAGTCACGGGAGCCTTACCACAGATGGTGGTGATCGGCATCCAGGAGATAGTGGAACTAACTGCTTCTCAGATTGTTGCGTCCGACCCAGCCAAAAAGGCCGAGTGGGAAAGGTGCATTTTGAGGTGTCTCAACGAGCGGATCATTCATGAGTCGGAACAATATGTCCTCCTACGCTCGGGTCAGCTTGTCGGCACGGCCCTAACCATTTTTGCTCAGAGATCCGAAGTTGGGCGGATCCGACGGGTGGAATTTGCCAAAGTCAAGGTAAGATGACCTACAGAATGAGATAACTATCATTTCCATCCTCGCTCATTTTTGCAATCCCATCGGATCAGACAGGTCTTGGGGGTATGACCGGAAACAAGGGCGCTGTGGCCACGCGGCTCGAATGGGGAGACACCAGCTTTTGCTTTGTATCAGCCCACTTGGCATCAGGTAGGGGGGTAAAGGAGATCGGTCTCAGAGATTTTGTCTTATTCCCCCTCCCTATTCACTGACCTTAGGAATGGATGTACTGGATCAAAGGAATAACGAATATAGAAGCATCTCTTCTTGGCTCGAGTTTTCCCGAGGTCGAAAAATCGATGACCATACGTAAGAATTTTACTCCGATTGAAGTAATGATGAATGAGGGCTCTGACTCATATATGCCCATATACCCAGCAATATCATTTGGTGTGGTGACTTTAACTACCGTATCCAAGGAGAAAATTCGCTGGTTCGATCCCTGGCTCTCTCTAAAAAGTTCGCCGAACTTTACCAGGTCGATCAGGTAAGGAAGGAGCAATCTCCTCATCTGTCCCATTCAATCTCGCCCATTCTGATTCCTCCTTCCATACAGCTTCGTCGATCCAAACAGGCTGGAATGGTATTTCAAGGTTATACTGAGTTACCCTTGACATTCCCCCCGACCTATCGGTATAATCTAGGGTCAGATGAGTATGACACGAGTGAAAAGTTCCGGATCCCCGCCTGGACTGATCGTATCCTCTACCGGGAGGGACGTGGCCGAGAGCTGGAGGGGGTACAAATGGATATAAAGGGAGGAAAACTTCAGCAGGAATCCTATGACGCCATCCAAAGTATTCGTATTTCGGATCATCGGCCGGTCCGCGGTGTCTTTACCACGGAGATTATGGTTGTGGATCCTCGGAGGAGAAACCGGCTCAAGGCCACTCTGACTGGACGAGGTTCCATGGAATCCTTACGCTCCAGGGCCTCCTCCCACTCCAGCACTACCACGGCCCCTCCAAGTCTCTCGATCAAACCTGGGTCCAGGGATGTAGATGATCCCTTTGCCTCTCCTACACACACTTCCCGCTCATCCCCAGTCCCACCCCCCTTGCCCCCAAAGCCCAAAAAAAAGGCAACTCATGGTAATTCATTGATAAAGTGATGGTATGGAACACGAGATTAGGCTCACCCATCCTTCTTCCTTGTCTAGATACCTTGGAGACGGCATTGGATGATATGTCCATGAATTCTACCACCTCTTCCTCCTCACCCGTATCCTCATTTGCTGATGTGGATGATTTACTGGACTTGAATTATACCGCTTTTCCCTCTCCCTCCCCCTCCTCTTCTTCATCCCCTTTCCCAAAGGATAAAACCAGGAGGAATGAAAGAGGAAGATCTCGTAAGTCCTTTTATTTGACAAATAAAAATCATTGCCACTACTCACCTTTCTTCCTTCTTCCTCCCTCATGTAGTACCTGCCCCAAGCACAGCTGTAACAAAGTGGTGGGATGGGGTGGTCATCAAAGATCCTCCAAAAGATCAGGATTCTGCCAGTAAGGGGAATCCCTTTGATGGATCCGATTCCATATCCCCAAAGCCATCGTTCTCCCAGCCCTCTGCTTCTCGGAGAAATACAGGTATATGTCTGTCTTTAGAACAGCAATGAACGGCTGCATGCGTCGCTGACTCTAACTTTTTACCTTTATCCTTCCCTTTATCCTAACATTATAGTTGACGATGACTTTTTGGACTGGACTCCCCTTGAACCCTCTAAATCATCATGAACTTGAAGCTTATCTTGCGGTTAGGATAAAGAGAATATGTGTTGAATAAAGTCGATTCCTTACGCCGTTCACCTCAATCCCTCCTAGCACATCTATTCAAGGCCTTGTATAGTCCATGTAGCCTTTCCTCTTCTTCTCTCACCATTTAAAAGCATAGAGTGGCTTCCACAGATCTCTTTTTCACAATTCATCATGCTCCTTCGTCTCATCCTTCTGGAATTTCTCCTCAACCACCTCCTCGATTTCCTCATCATCTTCCATCAATGCATCTACTGGGTCTTGCACAAGTTTTCGCTCATCCTCTCGTCGGTACTCCTCAAAGGCGTCGAGCTCATCCTGCTTCAGGGATTCCCAGAGTCTCTTGCCTTCGGAACGGGCGAAATCCTCATCATCCGTGATGAGAATATTGTCAAAAATAGTCCCGGATTTGACCTGCCAAAGATCCAGAGCAACGTGCCCATGGGTATAGTCCAATGAACCGCCCTCCTGATAATCTGGATTGCGGATCTTGGGTGCCACCCATGACCCCTTGTACTCAGGATTGGGTATTCTACGTGGTTTCCACTCCCCGCTCCCTCCTCCCTCCTTGGTCTTGTCATCCATCTCAGGGTTGGGGACCATAGGAGCCGTCCATTCACCATCTTCCTTCTCATCCCAGTCCTTGGGCTGACTAGCCTCCGGGTCCGGGATCAAGGAGGGGATGTCCTTCCAATCCTCGGGCTTGACATCCTCTGGATCATCCATATCCTTCTCATCCACCCAGTCCTCCGGCTTCTTCGCCTCGGGGTCCGGAATGTGCTCGGGAAGGACTAGGCCCTTCCAGTGTTTATCTATGGGGCCTGTCAACTGCTCTTCCAGATCCATCCAAACCGAGTACGTCTACATGGAAGAAGGATGGATGAGTACGGCGGTGGCTCCATCCTTGGAGAGTCAGAGCGAAAAAAGATACTGTACCATATCAGGCCGGAGCACCAGGGTATATAGGTGGGTGAGCTGATCCACAAAGGGACTAAGTTGATTTCGACTGTTTGGGACCCCCCCATCCTCCCCACGAAGGATGATGTGAAGACGCTTGTCTCCACAAATATCAGGACCAAACATGATATTAAAGGGCGTTTCCCCGTCCAATTTCTCTGGATCAATATCAGGAGGCAGGATCTATCCACATTGAGATCAAATGACCAGTTCTGGATGAATAACCCAATAATGAATATAACCTTAACCATTTTCCTTACCTTGAGGTACCCACCGCCGCAGTCAATATTTTGCTCGTGTTTGACGGAGAACTGCACCACAAAGGTCTGGTTCCCACTACGCGCTTCCTGGTCGAGCGGAGCGGATATTTGATAGAAGCGTGCATCCTGGAAGGTCTGGAGACCTCGATTAACCCAGGGATCCGCGTGAAACAGGCCGTTGGACACGGTGAACATACCCGCTCGAGGATCTGCCTTGGAATAGACCCACCGGTCTGGGACCTTGGTCCCGTCGAACGGCTCGAAAAAGTACGTGGTTGGCTCAGAGGCCACCACGTTGACCGACAGCATGCACGCTCCTACAAAGGAGAGAAGAAAGTATAGGCTGGGTCGGGACATACTAGCCAGGGTGCGGAGGAAAGATTGATGAAAACAAAGATGGATGATGATTAAGCGTAAGTGATGAGTATAGTAGCGGAAGGCAAGGTATACTTGAGAATACCTGTTAAGGGCGGGGATGTGGGAGGCAATGGCATTTGACAGCAGTAGGCGCGCATCCCTCACACCGCATGCAAGGTCGCACGCGGACACTGTGGAGAGTGGGAGGTGCATATGGCCAGTATGCGTAGTAACGAAGAAGTACGACAGTCCAATGTGAGTCGGTAGTCGTGGTACAGGGGAGAAGGTGCGTAGGAGCTGAATCCCCCACCCCGCCTGGAGCCGCCCATCAGCCTCTAGGGCTCAGCGATGAGAATAAAGCTAGTTGGGTATAAAGGGCCTCCCTCGAGATAAATGTGACGTGGGACAGGATGGATTTACCCTTGACTATATTATTATAATGTTTCCCTAGACCTTCTTTAAACCTTCTAGCTCAGTCAAGGCCATCTCTTTTTCAATCTTCCTTGGATCTGCTTAGTGTCCTAGCCTAGGCTAAGCCTTTTCTTCAAGCTCATTACTTTGCCCTCATCCTTTATATATAAAGGCAAGCGTTACCTGGCGCATTCTTGTTACGTCTTCTTATAGACAAAGCCCAGTTCCAATAACGTCCAGTCAATGGAACCACTTCTCCGACAACTACAGGAGGGTCAGGCGACTCCACGGCTTCAAAGAGGACTGGTGGATCGTGTACTATGGCCCTTTCTTCTGGAATTACCCATGAACTTAAGTCCTATGGAGATGGAAGCTCGTCTTGAACCTCTGGTGCATGTCTATCCAATATGTAGGTCGTTTCCTTGGGGAGTACATGGAATACTCAAGTAGATCTACAGCATCATGGCGTTAGTAGCAATTAACGCAATCCACCTCAGTTTCTTCACAGGTCAGGGTGGCCATTGAGGAAAGGCTAGGTGAGGTGAAGGGTGAGGCCTCTTTCCCTGCGTATCCCTATCTCCTGGTCTACATTTCCTCTTATTCATCCAGGACGTATGCTTTACTTTGCCGTATGGCTACCAAGTATACATTTCCAATGGATGATCCTTTTCGAAAACACGTCTACTCAGCCTTAACCCTCTACTTACTCAACTATCCTCAATTATCCTCCATGAATGAGATAATCTCACCTATGGCTCATACCGTCCCCGTTAGTAAGGCGCGCCACCATGTCGACGGGGCTCCTCAACAGGTCCAATCTCATCATACCCTCGGAGGTTCCTGTCACTTGAATGGAATTCAGCCACACCGATCTATCCGTGTGTCCTGGCCCTTTCTCTCCTTACTTCTCCATGCGGACGATGAGAGTGTAAGGTAAGGGGGTTTTTTATGGGGGATTCGATATCTGTACTTTCCTGCTAAATTGCATCGCCCCCTCTCTATCCTAGATATTCTCAACTTACATCAGCTACAGTATTTGAATGTGCCTACACCATTACAATCCATGTCCTAGTAGGACAGGGAAAATGTGCTCAAGGTATTGCCCCATCTTCTAGATGCTGCGCGCTTTCTAGAAATGATTTGGAGAAGGAGCAATTGATGAAGTATACCCTGGATTATCTGGCCCATCGGGCACGAATAGCTTCAAGAAAGGATGGGCCGTCCATAGGGCTCATGGCTCTTCTCACTGGGGTTCTCCATGGTCTTTGGCTCTCCCAAGTGTCCTTGAAGGGCCTTGCCCGTTACCTTGCTCGCCTGGTCATCTCACTGTGGAGTGGAAAGAGTCACGGGGGAAGGCTCTTAGCCATACACCTCTCTGCTCTACTCGTGGACCAACTAGAAAATATACCCCATGGCGCCCTAAAGGAGCAAAAAGGATCATTGGGAGATATTATTTCTATGGGGAGGGCCCTACCTCAAATAGCTCGGCCTACTGGTAAGCTCATATTGCATATTTCTCTGATATTCCAATAGCCTAATCATCCCACCAACCCATTACTCAACCTCTCCGTCTATGCAGTAGAATCGGTCGTGCTTGCAAGCTACATACTACCCTCTCTAGTCAAATACCTTCCGGACAGCAATGAGCCCACTACACATACATGGTGGAAGGCCTTACTTTCCTCGTCCTCTACTCGAAAAATTCTAGAAAAGTCTTATGAAAAGACGAATTCTCCTTGTTCATACTACATCTCGCACCAAGGATCTGCCAGAGTTTCTGAGGGGGAGGATCATGGCCCAGAGAATGATACTAGTGCTCTTGGGCTTAAAGAAAAGGCATTGTCTCGTATATATCGGGTTTCAGGCCCAACCCCATCGGACCGAACCGCCACCACCATGGACTCCGTCCATGCCAAAAAAGTGAATAATTGGCTAAAGGAGTATGTTAGGGATCATGTTGTTCAAGTGATAAAAAGCGATATTTATTTGATACTCATGTTCCTCGTGCCCCATCACCCTCTCTAGGACATTAGTTCCCCAGGAGTCACTTATAGAGGAATTGCCTGAGCCACAAGAAAATGCCATAATCCCCGCTCACGTTTTCCTCAATGGAGCAATGGAGCGCCTTACAAGGGAAAAGGATGATGAACTTGTCAAGAGCCATCGTACTTTCGTCCACCGAACTAGCCTACCCTATCAGGAAATGACCATCTCCTCTCCCATCCCCAAACCTCTAGAAAACGATACATGCGTCACATCCGAAACTTGGCGTATATATCCCCCCGAGCTCCTGGTCGAATCACACACCATTCCCCTTCCCATGATGAACAGGAGGGACGAAGAGACTCTTGATCATTCAAAAAATCCTAACGGCGGCTATGGAGAGCCCAAACTCCCAATAACTCACCCCCCTTTTTCCCAATCAAAGCTTATGGAGCCCCTGCGCCATTCCCTTTTCAGTTCCTTTCTTGCTGTGCCAAGCATGGAAAATGTGGATAGGCAGTATTCAGGTGGCCCTAGGCCCTCGGATCCCATCGTCTCCTATGCATCCTCCCTGCCAATCAGCAACACGGTCCGAGATAGCAAATACAAGAAAAACCGCCATATCTCCATCAGACAGGATCCCCTATCCCTTACCCTCCCGGTACTTCCTAGTCAAGTAACCGTCATGCCGTTGCCTAAGCTTGGGGATCCAGAAATCATACCGGCCCCCTCTTTTCCCGTACCGAAGAAATCCATTACCCGAGGTACGAAAAGTACTCGACATGAAGCACCACTCCTTCCTATGCCCAAATATTCAGTCTATTCATACGGAAATCTACCATCGAAGGACATGGACAATGCAAAATTCATCCCCCCATGGCACATTCTTTCGTCCCTCTCGAATATGATGGATGCACTACCCTTTGCCTCCGCTTGGCCTGCTCCACTTCAATCTCTGAGCAGTTCTCTTTCTGCATCCTCTCTACTCCACCCTCTACTTAAGGAGGTCATCCTACGAGACCCAGAGCTCTTTTGTTCCATGGCCTATCGTTCTTTCCCATCCTTTGAAGTGTCCTCTTCCACGCGCGGCGCTCTGACCCAGTGAGTATATTCCCCCACCCATGTCTCCCTTGACTCTTCTATTCCAACTCATTCATATTTCTATCGTATGTAGGCACCAGGTCATGCAGCTTACTTATACCCTAACCCCTTATGCCATGGAATTGGCAAAATTGGATGAGAGAAAATATCAGTTGGACGGCTCTTCCCTAACTACATATGAGGCCCATTGTCACCTGCTATCCATTATCTAGTGCATGTCATCATTGCGTTCCAGTGACCAGGAATGATATGCATACATTGTAAATACATGGTCGTATACCACATGGCTTATGTATCATGGACACATACCAATTACATTTACACCAGAAGTGTCAGGAGAGTCTATCCGCCTCAATAGGAGGCAGTGGCCCAGCGCCAATTTCCAACTGACCTCAATCACACCCTGACCTCTGTCGCATTACCCAGCCATCTGAAAGGCTCTGGCCCACTCAACTCAGCCATCGTCTAGAAAAAGAGCTCTTCCAGCATCTCCTCCCTCCTCCGCCCGCGTTCTCCGTTTCCTCCGATCGTTGTTGCTTCCTCCTCCTCATTCCCTCGCTCTCTTTTTGCCCTGATGGAAAATATCGTCCTACAAAAGCTTCAGGATACTTCTTCTTCCGAAGGGAATACGCGTGTGGCGGCCGAGCTGGCTCTTCGGGAGTTAGCCGGAAACCCCGAGTTTCCCTTGGCCCTTCTTAGCATTGTTACCTCAGGTGAATCCTTGCCCGTGGCCAGTCGTCAGGCTGCTGCCCTTGGCCTACATAACTACGTTGATGCACACTGGGATTCCTGTCCCGAGCAGGCACGCGCTCAGGTCCGCGCTCGTATTCTCCCCTGCCTCGCCGATCCCTCCTCTTCCATAAGGTCAGCTGTGGCGTATGCCACATCCAAGATCGCCGTTCACGACTGGCCCGAGGCTTGGCCTGATCTCTTGCCTTCCCTCATACATGTCGTCACTCATGAGCCTCTGGAAAGCCCTGGACTCCATGGCGCCCTTTCCGTCTTGTCCGAAATCATCCAGGCCGAGGTGTCCGAAGAGCAATTCACTTACTTAGCCCCATCTCTCACCCCAGAACTTCTGCGCATCCTCACTGCATCTGGAGCTAACGCGGAGGCCGATGGTCTCTCCGTCCGTACTTTAGCCATGGAGATTTTTGGGTCCTTGGTGGAGGGGGCACAGGTACTCGCTGAATCTGCTACCGATGCCGTTGAGGCGTTTACCTCCCGGTATCGCCTGGATCCTTGGATCACCGCTATACTTCAGATTCTGGGAGCCCCTTTGGGCGTAGAGACGGAAGCGGAGGTCTCTATCACCCAATCCACCCTCTCCCTTTCTGCCACCGCTCTACGTACCCTCAACCTCTTGCTCGTCAGCTTTCGCAAGGCTATCTCCTCAGCCCTCTCCCCTCTTCTCACCACCATCTGGACTCGGCTGTCCGCTCTCCTTCCTCTTTACCTTCGCCTCACCATTCAGGGCCCCAGCTCGGGCCTGTCCACCACTCTCCAAGACCCCTTAACGACCTTCCTGTACGCCTCGTTTGACTTTTCCATGGCTGCATCTCGTCGAAAGGCCGGTAAAGGTTTCTTCATTAACTCTTCCTCCCGTCTTACTCATCTTCTGTCTATCATCATGGGATATATGCGCATTACCGCTGATCAGGAGGTGGAGTGGTCCGAAGACGCGAATGCCTTTGTTGCCGACGAGGAGGAGGATTCCTACTCGGCTAGTGTACGCAACTCGGCCACTGATCTGCTGCTCCAACTTGTTGAGCGGTACCCTACCCCCGTCCTCAAAGCACTAGGCACCACCGCATCGCAGGAGCTGGCCAGCACTCGGGAGTCTGCCTCGACCAACCAAGACCCCCAGTGGTGGAGGACGGACGAGGCCGTGCTTCACGCCATTGGCCGATCCTCCGATTGGCTTGTCCAAATCCTCCAGGAGGGTCCCTCTGCCTCCAAGGGGGATCCCGAGGGTGGAGAAAGCATCTTGGATTTGGCTGGTCTATTCGAGCACGTTATCCTTGGGCATGTACAGCGTACTAACCTTCCCTTCCTTCAAGGCCGTGCTCTACTTCTTGCCGCTGAATACGGTACAGTACTTCCCCCAGCCCTGGCCCACCAATATCTCACTGGGGCTATGGAAGCGCTGACCTCTGCAGACACCACGATCCCAGTACGCGTTTCAGCCCTGCGGACCATCCATCAATTTGGTCGGTCGGATTTGCAGAGCAAGGGAGTTCGTTTGGTCGAAGGCCAGGATAGGGAGAGGCTTCTCAGTGGAGTCCTCGCCTTAGTCGCCGTCACTCGGGAGGATTCTCTTAACCTAGTTCTTGAAGCCCTCCTTTCCACCCTTCGGCTGGGTGAGTCCCTGGCTGCCTCGTGGATTCAGAGGATCGGTTCTGAGGTCGTCCTTCCCCTCTGGAGGGATCATTCGGATGACTTTCTTGTTCGTAGCCTGATGGAGGATGTGGTTCTGGCTGTGGCCAAGCAGCCTAACGGCCGCAGCCTGTGCGACATCCTCTGCCCCCCTATTGCTGAGGCCCTTGGCCATCACCAGGGCAAGGAACGTAGGGAGGAAACCGAGGAGGAGGAAAAGGCCACGGTTCGAGTGGGCGCTGGTACTGAGCTCCTCGTTGCACTTACCAAATCGATCCCATCTCCCCTCCCTGATGGCTATGTCTATCCCGTCCTCTCCAGTATCCTTGGGGTCATGGAACGTACCAAGGACCGGGATATTCTTCAAGGGGGCCAACAATGCGTTCGTCTCCTCGTGGCTAAGGGCATGGACCAAATCATTCAGATGGGTGACCAGGGTCTTCAAGGGGTTATGAGCGTCATTCGACGGGGCGGTACCTCGGAGTCCGATGTATTTTTCGTCGGGGACCTTGCCAGTCAGCTGGTCGTCCAAGTAAGTAACACAGGTGTTCTTAGGAGGATGGGTAAGTAAGCAAGACCTCTCCTCACTCTTGAACTACTCCCATCTTCTGTAGGATCATCCGGCGGTCAAAGCTTTGATTCCTGAGATCCTTAGTCGTATGCTTGTCCTACTGACTGCGGGGGAAACCTCTATGTTCATCCAGGTAAGATAGAGCTTATCATCACTTAGCCCATGGTCCTTCCCCTTACCCATCCGTGATCCCACAGTCCATTGTCCTGGTCTTTGCCAGGATTATTGAGAGACAGCCCGTGCATGAGCTCGTTGACTTTCTCCTAAGCCAATCGGTTGGGCCCGATGGTAAAAATGGTCTTTCCATCCTGATGGAAGCTTGGATGGAGAACTACACTTACTTCCAGGGCTACTTTTCCATGAAACTAAAGTACGTGGTTGAATGAGAACCTTACGAGAGGGGATGAGCGATGAAGTACTTACACCGTGGCTCATTCGTCCCTTCCCCACTGTACCCATAGCGCCCATGCTCTGGCCACCCTCTATCTTGCTAATGACCCCCGTGTCATGCAGATGACCGTCAAAGGAGATCCAGTTGTCTCGGAAGAGAGCTCCAAGGGGCGAAGAATCACCACCCGTTCTCAAAGCAAAATCAACCCCACTCAATACGTCCAGATTACGATTGAGGCCAAAGCCATGCACCTTCTCCTTGCCGATTGGGCTGGAGATGTCGAGGCTACCTATGGAAAGCGGGCCGTGGCACAGGCCTCTGGCTCAGGGGAGGAGGTTGAGGAGGAGGAGTGGGATGACGTGGAAGAGGAGGAGGATGACGAGGATGTCAGTGGCCTTAGTGGTGATCTCAAGTATCTTTCTGGTAAGAGCTTTTTGTTTTTTTTCCTATTCTTCCCTTCTCGCTTGGCATGGGAATAGCTTGTGCCGATTCACACATACCTTGCTTACCCATACTCCTTCATGATTAGATTTCATTGGTGGATCAGGGTTCCTGGACGGGGAGGATGGGGATGATGAGGATGAGGAAACTGATCCCACGATTCTCCAGGATCCCATTTACCAAGCTGACCTTCAAGTCTTTTTGAAGGAATTTTTCCAGCAAGCCTCCCAACAAACCGAGAGGATTCAGCAAGTGAGCAGTCAGCTTAACCAGGAAGATATTGCCTTCCTTACGAAGGCCCTGAGTGCTTAAGAAACATGAGTGCTAGACAGGAATAGGAATTTGTGCTAAGCGGGCTTTTTACTAGAGAAGAATCGATGATCTTTTTCTATGAGAGGAGGACTGTTATTAGTTTTTGAAGTCCATAGACCCTTTATTAATCATTTCTAAGTCCCCTGATAATCCCTTACCTTTTTTTTAAAGAGAGGCAAGGGAAAGCAAAGAATGATTAAAATCCCATGATAATATCCCACTGATGATCATGAAACCGCTATATTTCTTCTTAGGTGGGTAGATTAAAGGAGTATCCGAATACAATACCCGCCTCAATGGTTAGCAATTGTGGTACCATTGTCCATTTTCACTGATTAATGTAAAGGAAAGCAAAGAACATGCAAGCAGTATGGAGGGCACATTTTTTCCCTTCCAAAGTTGACATATGTTTAAATTAAAGCTCATACAGGGTGGGAAAACCGTATACAAGAGATCATTGAGGAGAGAGGAATGGGGAACAATGAAAGCTTTTTGCCTACGAGGCATCGAGGGTGCATTAGAATATATGGTCAAAGATATCTGTATTTTATCAGAAAAATGTGCAGCTTTAGCTCAGTTGGGAGAGCGTTAGACTGAAGATCTAAAGGTCCTGTGTTCAATCCACAGAAGCTGCATATCTTTTTTGTTGTTTGGCCCTAAGTTGGTGGAACATTCCACCTTGTGAAGATTTGCTTCCATCCTTCTATCAAACTGGGGGAGATCAGAGAAACTTTATGTTCTCCATCACAATGTCCGCGTGAGACATCTAACTGTCAGTGCGGAAGAGACTGTGGTGGAGGGGGGGGAAACTCGGTTCAGATGTTGACCCTCCAAGATCTGAGAAATGCCACTCTCCAAAACTTTCCTTACCCCAACTGATTTTTTTATATTGCTATACTCCCAACCACTTCCCCTTCACCTTTCATCCCTCTCATTCGCACATGTCCACGAAGCGCGCCAGAACTACTACTAAGACAATCGCTGCCGAGCCTCTGCGGTGTCCGGCTTGTCCTGTTGCCTCTGACATATCAGCGCGGAAAGGCAACGGACCGACTGATGTGTGGATGCAGTGTGATGGATGCGATGAATGGTACCATTGCGACTGTATAAACGTTCCAGCTCAAGAGGTGGATACGTATGATCGCTGGCATTGCCCTGACTGCTTGCCTAGTCGTGGCCCTTCTACATGTACGTATAGTATTCTTTAATGGCGCAGCGATTGCTTTGAACGTCTTTTCACTAAAGTCTCTTTTCCCTCTCTTTAGTAAAGCCACAGCCCACGAGGAGGAGTCGACGTGAACGTCGTGAGTTCAATTATGCCGATTTGTTTTCAGAAACCAAGGCCATGGAAATACCTAGGGACCGATTGGAAGTTTTGGATACATTTTCCTTTACCCCCGATACCTTTCCTCGACTTCAAGGAACTGAGGTAACCATGAATTGGCTTCGCTCCTCTGAAACTCCCTTGAACACTCCGATCATCATCTCTTCTCCCGAGGGCCTGGGCATGGACATGCCACCGGCTTCACTTACGGCTCGAGATGTGGCATCCATGATGGGCCCACAATCCTCCGTCGAGGTGATGCGAGTTGGAACACAGGCTCGACTCCCTGGATGGACATTGGAGGAATGGGCAAACTATGTAGAGACGCCTCCGGAAGACCGACAGGAAATCCTGAACGTGATCAGTCTGGAGGTGACAGGGACTAAATTGGGTGAGATGGTCCGGCGCCCTGAGATTGTCCGGGCCTTGGATTGGGTGGATCTCTTATGGAGTGGAGAGAAAGGCTCACATATAGAGGGAGAAGAGGAGAGCGGACGTCAGAAACCTCGGAAACGACCCAAGAAAGGCGAGTCAGGTTGGCCCAAGGTGCAGACCTATTGTCTAATGGGTGTCAAGGATGCCTACACGGATTTGTAAGTGGGCTGGCTCGTTGATACCGTTGTCCTTTGTCTCACTCATCTTTTCTGATGCAACCCTCCTCCTTGGATAGCCATGTAGATTTTGGAGGAACCAGCGTGTACTATCACATTTTGTCAGGGGCCAAGACTTTTTACTTTATCGCTCCAACTCCACGAAATCTTACCATCTACGAAAAGTGGTGCACGAGCACGGATCAGTCGTTCACTTTCCTTGGGGAACTGGTGGATCAATGTGTTAAGGTGGAGTTACAGGCCGGAAACACGATGATTATTCCCACAGGATGGATCCACGCCGTACGGACCCCAGAGGATGCCATGGTGATTGGCGGAAACTTCCTGCATGGGCTCAATATCCCGGGTCAACTGGCCATTGCTAAGATCGAGGAACGGACCCATGTTCCCCAAACCTACAGGTTCCCCTACTGGTATGAGACGTGCTGGCGGGCCGCCGTGCACTATACAATTTTACTTGAGAATGAGGTAAAGGGGAAGGAAATGGTGGCAGAAGAAGGAGAGAAGAGCACAGGAACAGTAAGTAACATGTGCGATCAAGAATGGAAGGGGCTATGTGGCCTTGTTTGGTACCTTACCAAGGCAGTAGAGGAAGGATTTGCAGCAATTCGGACTGCAGATACTCCAACTGCTGGGAGGAGGAAGAGGGGTAAGAAGCTAGAGCCAGTAAAGGATCTTGAAGACGTTGATCAGTTGAAGGACAAGCTGAATTGGCTAGACCGTCTCAAGGGGCAACTTGAGCGATGGCACCAATGGTCGGAGGTTCAGAAGGGTAAGAAGAGAAAACATAAGGAGGCTATGCCTAGAACAAAGATGGAGAAGGATGAAAGGCTGGTGGATGAAGATCAAGCCTCTGGGGGAGATTTAGTCAAGGGAGAGGATATAGAAGGGTCAAGTGGGGAGGAGGAGGAAGAAGAGGAAGAAGTCTTGGAGCAGGGAAGGGTGGAGCAAGTCAATCATTCATTTGGTATGACTGTCAAGCTCAAGGAGGAAGGATATGAAGATGGCTCCCGGCATCCTGGGCTACGCCAGAAACGCTTGTGTAAGCCCGCTTCATCGATGACGGATGAATATGTGTCTAACCTAAGCGAGGAGGAATTGGAAGGAGAGGCTGCCGGAGACGAATGGATCCCGGAGCAGGAAGAAGGAAAGAAAGAAGGGAGAGGAGATGAGGACGATGCTGATTTTACATTATCAGTCAAATCAAAGGAAAAGCCACCTGCCCATGCTCATCTTTTGGACAATGATGAGGAGTTGACTGATGATGAGGGGGAGTTTCCATGGTCAATCAAAGCATCCGTTGTAGCTCGAGGAATGGTAAAGCCTCTCTTGAATCCTTCTCTTGAAAGCCCTCGACCCAAGGTAAAGACTGATAAGGGGAAGGGCCTTCTTCAGATGGCCAAGCGCAAAAGTACGCATTCCAGTGTTGGATGGAGGAGGTCCTGAGGTCAAAATAGCTGATGCTTTTCGGTTTACTCTACCTCGTCGTCCTGCTGTTTATGTGATCCCTTTCTATATACTGCTTTGGTATACTACTGTTGTGATTGTTACTTTTATAAAGAGTAAATGTATAATGCAATATATTATTCTTTATTCCAACATCTATTGCCAGTCGTTGCTTGTACATGCACAGAATGAGTAAGCATATATGATTGGTTAGTCATCCACTTCTCCCACTTCCCCTTCCAGCTGAGCTCGATCCATCCGGGCCTTACGAGCCTTGAGCTGCTCCTCCAGCTTCTTGGCTGCATTGAATATCCCACTAGTGGGGTTATTGCATGCAGCGCACTTGGCCGTCTTTTGAAAGCGCTTTAGGGCACAGGCTTCGCAAAAGTAGTGCCCACACTTGGTGACAACAGGTCTAGTAAATTCCTTACGGCAGATGAAGCAGGCAAAAGGCAAACCATCTTCCCCGAGCAACTCATCGTCACCCTCCTCATCACTGTGGATCCGAAAGTCCTCCTCAGCCCTCCCTCTAGTCCCGATCGCGGCTCGTTGCTGCTCCTCCCACTCCTTTTCCAGCTGCCAACCACTCTTGTAGTCCCCGCGATCATGAAGGAAGATACATGTATCCCCGTACCCACAAAATCCCGTCTCCTTGTAATCCTTGCAGATATTGGGTTGGTAGTCAAAACGAGAGGTAATTCGTAGATGGGAAGGGGCCTTTTGGGGTCCAATGCTCATCTTGGAATCCATAATCCCATCCTTTGGCTTCTTCTGAAAGGTCCGGTATTGTCCAGCACCACGGTAAATTCCATCTGGGCCCTCATCCACCTAAAGCAAGCGAGTGTGTGCACGAACGGTTTGTTAATAGAATGCGGTGGGAGTGGAAGGAAAGAGCATCGCTATTAAAAGTACTTACCTCTTGCTCCGCTAGGTGCTGGGCCAGTATCTTCTTGGCCTCCCGTTCCTCATCGCCGTCAAGATCTACAGTCCTTGTTGCTTGTTCCTTCTCCTTTTGCAAGGCATCCTTACTAGCACTAGCTCCAGGGGCAGATCCATCTGTAGGCTCCGTTGGGGCTGCCGGTGCTTCTTGGGCTCGTCGTGAGGACCGTTGGAAGAGGGGGTTTCTATCGTTCTTTACCCGTCTTTTTCTTCCCTCGGCGATGTTGGCTGCGATCCCTCCCTCAGACTCGGACAGATCTGAATCTGAGTCCTGGGTCGATGGCTCCTCCACGGCTTTTGTCCGGCCACCCATCCTTCCTGGGCCCTTCCTGGCACGTTTGCGAAAGAGTGAAACCGTGGTCGTGGATCTTTCTAGTGCTTCATCCGCTGACATGACGTATATTAAAGGAATGGAGCTGTGGGATGAGTCGGATGGACAAGATGGGTAATGCAGGAAGAAAAGGTCCGCTTGGACAGGAATGTGTGTTGCACAGGCGGTGTGCCATACTTGCACCCTCTCTTACCGCTTCATGATAGGAAAGGCTTTGCCTGATATTCCTACTGTACGAGAGTATATAGATAGTTGGGTAATCATCCTGATATGGTAAAATCAGTGGAGAGCCAAAGGGATCTAGATGTGCCCATCCAATCATTCATATTTTCCATGCACAGTCAATGAGCCTCTAGGATCAAAAGGGTTGGCTACAGCCCCATCATGTACACAAGGCTCACAGTGACTTGAACATGGTTCACTAGGAAGGAATCCAACTGAATGACATCTGCCCTTCTTGTATGTTTCACTTTAACGAGAAACCTTTATTATTACGTTGTTGTTATGAGGGGTTATGACGTATAGTGGTAGTATTCGATATCATCTCCCTTAAATGTGGTAACAACGTCACACCGGGATATCTGATTTGATTTTAATCTGGTCGCTGTGTTGGAACCCTGGTCAGTTGAATTCGTGAGTATAGATGACCTGATCCTGCAGACACACGCTAATTGACCGTGATGTATGTAGTTTAGATATCAATGATTTCCTTCTTCTAGAACAGCTTTTTGAGGTTCCTCCCATGTGTAGAAGCCCTCACATTATCGTATCCTTTGGACAAGGGCAGTTTTGCCGTCATCGCCATCATGATCCGAGTTCCTGAGACCACACCCTTCAGCAACATGTATAAAAGAGACTAGGATCTAGCAACTCGCTAAGCTCAATCTAACCTATTACCCTTCTATCCATCAACCACATATTCTCTCTCGCATCCATCCATTTGTCTTCATATTTCTTACATATCTACCATCATGAATACTGCCACCTACAAAGACGCCGAGACCTGGAACAGGGCCTTGCTTGGAAAGACCTTTGTCTCATCCGCAGATAAGGCCAAGAACCAGGGTCAGGCCAATGTAGAAACCGCCTCTGCCTTCACAGAGGCCGACCTTCCGAAGAAGCACCGGATCATTAAGCCTGATGAGCTCACTACGACAGACTTTGTTGAGGACCGCTTGAATGTGACCTTGGATAGTGCAAACAATGCTACTCGCGTCCACTTTGGATAAATGCTCCTCGGTGGAACGTATACGCCATTACCGAGGGTGATATTTGAATGAATTCTTTTGTTGCTGTCGTGATCACCGTTACTGTGCATGAGCTTCCAAGGTTGAGTGGACCGACCTCTAATGAGTCTACTAAGGTTGTTGTTGACTCCTATAAAACTACTCAGATCGTTTTTGAACAACTTGGCAATGCTCTTCCGTAAACGGTCAGCTAGTGTAAAGCAGTATTATTGAAATGACCTCAATGTACTAGTACTAATGTACTTCAAGACCAGATCTGAATTCGGATAAGATAGGATATGTGTCCCACCGCACTCATATACCTCTAGGTAGTGGGAAATAAGACTTAAATAATAATAGCCCTCCTCATTTTGGTGGATGGTATGACCGAGGTAGTTGATCGAAGGTCGTTGGTCTTGTCATCCATCCATCTGTTTGTATAAAGTTAAAACATTAGTGTTAGTGTTACATGTCAGAAACCGTGACTTGAGAATGTGGTTCACCCAACGGCGGAGCTTAAAGGCAGGATCCCACCCTCCTGGGTGGTGAGAGGAGTAGGAGGGAAAAAAGAAAAATTCCCTTAAAGCGAGGGGACCGGCTTGAGACAAAAAGAAAAGCTTAAAGAGAAAACGCCGCTATAGCGTCAGGATGGTCTTTGGGGGGAGGGGCGGGAGTCGGACTTTATAACATTGCCCTTTCACCCACTGATCCGATGAATCATGGATGAGGAGCATGGTGGTTGTAAACCATCTAATCATTACGAGTTGAATAAAACTTTGAAGGATACTAAGGGTTGCGGCACGTTCGATTATGAGAAAAGAGGGGAAATGTACCCATGCATTACTTGATTTGGTGAGCTTAAACACCCATTACGTCAATATTAGCTCTCTACTACCAAAGCTGTTATGCATAAATATTCAATCGAAATAAATACATCTATGATGCTGTTCGATCCCATTTCATTTCTTGCATACGTCCACCCCTTCAGCCATCCACCGCTTCGTCCCCCCCCCCCGATCTCAGTACTTTTTCTTCCAAAAGGAGTTTACTAGCTCAGTAAGCACTGCGAGCATTATGAATTTGGACAATCAGCAATCCACCAAAGGACAAAAGGATATCCATACCCCTATGGCGTACGTATGTCGGGAAAGAGCATATTAAAATGCAGATGATGATGATCATAACAGCAGTGGCTCTAACTCCATATCCTACCCGAAATGTAGTATGCCCCGACCCATCAGAGGGACTCCAGTAGGCTCTATACCTAACCAGGAGCATGACCAGATCCCCACAGAAAACATGGATAGATTTCTCTCCATGTTCACTTTTCCCGAAAATGGTGTTCGTCCCTGTCAATGTCTGGACACTCATAAGCTTGTTTATGGATACTCAGAAGGGAGCAGTGAGGGGCCTTGTAGACTCACCTTTTCTTGCAATTCGCTTCCAAATGTTCCGGAAATTGAGGCATGCGTCTACGTTGACGGAGTGATTTGGAACCTAAAGGATCTTCCAGTGACTGTCCCAGTCAAGGTCTTCTCTAATCCCGTACAGTCATCAGTCGACCCTCGGAGCCGTCAATATGTCCGCCGACCCAGTAATGGGAGTATCATGGCGATGACCTCAGTCCCTCAGTGTCTATTCGGACGCATTGGCCAAGCCATCTCTATCCATGTCATCTTTCCTCGGCTGAGCCCCACATTCACCCCAGGAGGTAGTGGAGAGCTCCCAGCATACCTGATCAGGCTATGGCAGGATTTGGTTGTGAATCCAGCGTACAAATCTTGCCTTCCTAGATCGTACCTTGAGTCTCTGGAAACTACTAACAAGGCGATGGATAGTCCCAATTCCAAGGATTCATCTGGGATTTTCCTTCCTCCCTATGAAGTCCTACGGGTAACTCGGACCATGCGAAAGCTGGTGGAGGACGATGACTTTCTCCGCTGCCGTTTTGGAGAATTCTTCTTTCATGTGGCCTTTCACAATATCCACCGGACTGTCACCATCCCTCTCGTCAATCTCTCGCAGCCAGAAGAAGTGAGGCAATGGAGGGAAAGGGCGCTAAAGGAGTATGTGGAGTTGTTTGATGAAGGTGAACGGGAAACCATGCAGCTGGATGTGGGGCTGAGATTCATCGCATCTGGCTCTGCAGTCATTGCCCACGGCCCCATTCATCTATTATGGAAAGCAGATCCCTCTCTCCAACTTGGAGGGGGCACTTGGAGGTCCCCGAGATGGAAGAGATGGTGGACGTTCCCCAATGCCAGTTCCATGGAGGTTGGCGGAGCACGTGATAATGTGGTGGACTTTAACGGGAGTCCACCGGATGTCAGCTATGTCCAGACGTCCAATATGGATGATACGGTTCTTCATCGTGTGTCATCCCGTTTGACTTCGAACCTGACGTGGAGAGATATGCAATGGTCTAACCGACGGTTTTCTAGCTCCTGGGAAGAGATCATGAAGTGCATCGAGGGTGGGGCACGCACTTCATGGAGTACAAAGCTTCAAGTGCGGATGTCTTCCAAGCTCTTTTATGGTACCACCGATCTTGGAGGACTTCTGCATACAGGAAGCGCGCTGTGTCGCAATGTAGAAGACTACTTCATGGCCATGCCCTCCTTGCTGGTTGCCAGATACAAAGCTGCGAATATGTGGACAGTCAGAGATGGCGCAATGCGTGTAGATGCCCATACTGCTCCTGGCCGTGTCCCGATGGATCCTGAAAGACAGGGATTCATGCGTGTTCTTGAAGAGATGTACCGCATGTTTCTACCATGAAAACCAAAAGAATTTTGCTGATCAGAGGGAGCAATAAGGAAAATCAATCCTGAAGATGAGGTGGTATCATTCTTTTGGTGACTGAAGCGAAATTGTGAGGTAAGCGTGTGCATGAATGATCGATCTTGTGAGGAGCAACATTTAGATGTGTCTCACTACCTCTCCCACTATCACGTGTATATTCACAGGCCTCCCATAAAGCCCAGGGTGATGTTTCAACCGATGAACGAATTTGGCGGAAATATTGCTTTGGAACTTGCTAGAGAATTGCATAATCAATAATGGTTCGTATTGATGCTTTAGAATAAGTCTGTAGATGTAGTATATGAACATGCTGTCCTTGTTACTTACTCTCTCTTTCTCCATCACACTTCCCTATCCTTTTCAGAAATGGATCCTTTGATAGTAGAAGCCCATGGGAATATGCCTTTCTGAAGTTTCTATTTACTTGGAAAAGCACGAGGGATCCTATTGTGAAATGGACTATCGGGGGGTACAAAGACATTAGGATTTTCTCCATGACCGTCTTTACCTTACTGCTCCTTTTGATAATGGCACTTGTTGAAACCATTTTATTTTCTCTAGTGGGGTGGGCGTTAAGAGCATCCGAACACAATACCTGCCTCATTCGGCTGGCCTGCGTGGCATCAGAAACAATGTTCCCGAAGTCTGCCCTGTACTGTAATTTTTTGAATGAACACTACAGAAAGCCGTTAGCGCATCCCCTCTTGGGGTAGATGGCCATGAAATCCACAAGGAAGATGGTAGCCAGCAGTGGAGGCGGTGCCATTGGGGTTCTTGAATTTGGCCTAGTGCAAGGGAGGGATAACACACTCGGAGTCGAGCCTAAAGGAAGAAGACTAGACGGCAGACTGCCGGACGTATTAAATTCTCGTAGTTCTACCCGGCTCGCTAGACGTGACAATACCGAGACCCTTTTATTGTGGCAGTTGGAGAATAGAAAGCTGGCGAAGGTACCAATTGAGTATCTCGACTAGGTCAATAATATGAAGATAAGGTCAAGATGTACTAGCTATGGTCCCGTTCAATCGATACGAAATATCCAAGCGTATTCCCATCGAACCGCTTAGACCAACGACGCCCTTGATTTTTCAGAAACCTTTATTCTACCGTGCAATGTGACTGTGGTGCATCTAAAGAATTAACACCAGAAGCCAAGCGAAGGCATAGCGCAAGAAGGTATCGAAAGAAATATGAAAATGTGTTTTGAGGGAGGGCTCATTCTCCCTCGTAACCAAAGTCCCTCAATCCCCTTTCTTAGACCTTGTCCAGCCCTCTGATCACCTTTTATAATAGAAAACACGACCATAGTTTCATCATGCGACGTGAGCACGATTCTTGACAATAATACTCATCCAAGATATCCTCGGTTGGGCTTATCACCAACTGGCTCCTCCTGTTAGCTGTATATCTCTATACCACATTATATTATGGCTTTTCTATTCCCCAATACATCGGATTTACTTTCTCATTGCCTGGTCCTCATAATAATACTGGTAGTGAGAGGAACTCCAGCAATACTGCTTTTACTCTGGGTATTCAGGGAAGAGGGGAGGGAGAAGGGGGCAAAAACGACGCATTATACTTATCCGCCCCGTTTCTCATTTCTTCCAAGTCACCAATAGCTACCCCTTCATGTTAATGATTGTTCAAATCGATCAACATAATGTTCATGCCTCTTTCAAACTTCATTTTCCAAGAGCTGATTTGACACCATATCCCAAAAGGAAATCACATCTGTAATGCAAAGGGACATTTGAATAGTCCAGGGATTGCGATAGGTCTTCAACTTTCCATATTGGCAGGGCAGTTTCTTCCTAATTGCATTGTTCCTAGCTAAATCAACTCCTCATTTGCTGGTATAAACAAAATAAAGCCTTGATGTATGTGGGCCTCCGGAAGAACCTGATGATGGGAGTGCTTACGATTCATTCACACGAACACCCCCACAGAGAGATGCACTACTCTACTACCCTATCCAATCCCACCTTGTCCCGTCCACCCTCCCCGCTTTCTGAGTTCCCCTTACGCGGTGGTCATGAGCCGGGGGGCAATGTTCATGGCCATGAGCTCCTGGAAGAGAAGCTTGGCTGCATAGGGAATCCGCACGAGGGCAATCTGCGTCTTGTTTCGACAGGCCCGGCATTCGTAGATGGCCTTTTTCAGATGAGCTATGGCCATAAGCCCGCAAAGTTCACAAACGTGAACGCGGTAGGCGTCCGATGCATCAAAGAGACGCTCTTTGAGAAATGTAGCCGCACCATGGGAGATCATGCAATCCCGCTCCATCTCTCCAAACCGCAAACCTCCGTCCCTAGACCGGCCCTCCACAGGTTGCCGAGTGAGGATCTGAAGAGGGCCCCGAGATCTGGAGTGAATCTTGTCATCCACCATGTGCTTCAATCTCTGATAGTATGTAGGCCCCATGAAGATGTGATTTCCTTTTGGGATATGGTGTCAAATCAGCTCTTGGAAAATGAAGT